>PVIA01000437.1:0-22843 GCA_004024845.1 Tonatia bakeri
TGGTTAAAGTCTTGATTTCTGCCATCATCCAGCCCCAGACCAGCCTTTCTTCAGTGTTCTCCATATTTGACAAGGGTACCATTGATGACCTTCTCCATGGACCAAAGCCGAGGCCTAACCTCTTATTTTTGTCTTTCCCTCACTCCTCACCCCTGATTCATCCACATGGTCATCAACCTCCCTGGTATAAAGCAGATCCAATCCTCCCACCGCCTCATGTGATCTAAGCCCGCCTACCCCTCTGATCTCACCTCCCTCCTCTCCACCTGGAACATGGGTGCTGGCCACCCTGCCTTCATTGCCTCCCTCGTCATGTCACACTTTCCAACTCAAGGACTTGGGGCCTGACAATCTCTGTCTTTGCACAGCTGTCTTCTTCACTCACAGTGTCGGCTTTTCTGTGAAGGGTTCCCTCACAACCCTAGTGAAAGTAGACACACAAGCACACCCACACCTGCCACACACATACCATGCACATGCATGCATACACACTCACACACAAGACATAAATACACTAATACACACCCACTTGCATGCATATACACACAAGCACACACGTGTACGCTCTCATGCACATACACATACTCTCACACACACATACACAGGTATAAGTCATCATAAACATAAAGTTATGAGTCAGCTGCACAATTCCAGCCTGGTTACTACTAAAAATTTGGTGTTTTAACTGTCCTACAAGAATATGCATTCTTTACTGTAATTTCTCAAATTCTATGTATCAGCCCAAACTGTTTTTGTTGACAAGCTAGGATAACCTTAGGAAAAAGGGGCATTTTCTGCATTTTCAAAAGCAGTCTGGAGAGCTGTGCTTTAAGCCGCCTGCAGAGATTGTATTTAGCTCTGTGGTCCCTCCCAGAAATTAGAGAATGACGCAACTCACTGAGACAGCCTGAGTCTCACAGCACCTGAGGAGCAGGGCTTGCATGTTAGGCACCTGAGAGTTACACGACACTGTGCGATTCCTATAAACATTACAGGTCTTCTGGAGCCTATGAATTGCCTCCATTTAAACTCAAAAGCCCCGTGACACAGTTCCCAGGCCTGTAAAGCCTGTGATACTGCCGTAATAACTCCCCTGGCAAGAAATAAGCTTCACTTCCTGTGGCCTATAAAGGACCTGCCTGACCTTTAATGTCATCAGAGGTCACGTGTGCCTGGGAAAGCACAGGCCTGGGGCCTGAGACCTGAGGTGGGGGCTTCCAGACCCGTGGCTCTGCCTGGCAGCCTGGCGAACCCTGCCGGCATGCCTGCTCCTGGGGTGGCAACCCTGCACGCTCCCTTTTCCTCATCTCTGCGGAGGAGATACAACTGCCTGCCCCACAGGTTTCGGCCTACATCGGTGGGAAGCTATCCCAAGCCAATCGCTGTATGATTTGGCCTGGACCTCAGAGGACACAGAGACTGTGGGAGAAGGAAAGCTAAAGCAGGCAGTTAGAATATACAGGGCGGGGTAAAAGTAAGTCTACAGTTGTGAGCACACAAGACAGAGTTTATTCTTCTGTTACTTATTTCTTTATTATTGTGTTATTGGTTATTATTATTATTAACCTACTTTTGCCCACCCCTGTACTGTGTGGTAGAGAGCCTGTGGGATCTGTAAGAGGCCTGACACATGGAAGGTGCTCGGTAAATATTAATCTTCCCTAGAGATCCATGGACTCATAGGATTTACCCAGTTTGGGGTGACTACGTGACTCAGTTGACCTGGACAAAGCTGCTTTAGAGTTCTTGTCCTGGAACAATTCTTTCCTCCAGCACTCAAAGTACACCAGACAGGATGGCAAAGTCTCTGGTCGCCTCTGCAGGGAAGGAGTGACTCGCCACAGCTGGCAGGCGTACCCACCCTGACCCCCTTGGCCCTTACTAAAACCCCAGAGAAGTTCTGCGGTCCACAGCCCCTTCTGGTCTTCCACCACATCAGCCAGGCTCACTGGGCAGAAACACCCTCTTCTGTTTTCTGAAATCACCTGCCTCACAGATAATGAGATGTGTGTATGCAAGTGGTAATCTCTGACAGCGAAGTGACCGAACTGTGGTGGCATTTATTATTTACCTAGATTTGTAGCAATCTTTGGATCCCTGCAGACTCAATCATTAGCAATTATCTGAAGGCTAGTAAGTAGCCAAATGGACCTTGTCAGCATAAATGTGCATTCCACATCACATACAGTCCAGCATCAGATATTCACCAGATGCTCCAGTAAAAACGAGAATGCAGTAGATATGGGCAGGTTCATCTTAGCAGCACAGTCTGATGTAAGGCAAGGCGGGGTAGGAGACGCGAACAAGGAAGGAAGTTACCAGCTCTGCAAGATGGGCATTATCACTCAGCCTCACAGATAAGGAACCAGAGGCTCCTCAAGCTGACCCAGTGTGACAGTCCTCTGACGTGTCCATGTGGCTGGGCTGCAATCCCACTGTTCCCTCAACCGTCACCTTGGGGTTGCTGGGAAGGTGTTTCGCAGAAGGGATGGAGGTGCTTAAGCAGCTGACTTTAAGTGAGGGAGATTTCCTAGACAATCAGTTGGCAGGCCGTGAGAGCAGAGCTGAGGCCTTTCTGAGCAAGAAGACACTCTGCCTATGGACCTCAGTGTCCTGTCCTGCATGGGAGTGCTGGCCTGCCCATCCCGACAGCCCAACCATACCGTTAAGGCCCACCCTGCAGGGTTCAGACTTGCCTAGACAGCCCCTCAACTATGGAAGTGAATTCCTCGCTATCAATCTCTTAATATATCCTCTTGCTTGTTCTGCTTCTCCACTTGAACTGTGACCAATACACCAAATGGGATAAGATGTCCCTTTCGTGAGCAGATTACCTAAGATTCTGGCTTGTGTCTCCCTAGTGGACTCTCCCCTTGCTGACTTTGATGAAGCAAGCTGCCATATATAAGGTGCCCTATGGAGAGACCCAGCTGACAAAGAACAAGAAGTGGCTTCCCACTGAAAGTCCAGCAGGGAGCTGAGGTCCTAAGTCCGATGATCTGCAAAGAACTGCACCCTGCCAACAACCAAAAGAGCTTGGAACTGAGTTTTTACCCAGCCGAGTTTTCAGAGGAGACCCCAGCCCTGGACAACACTTTGAGTACAGTGTCACGAGGCACCCTGAGGACCCAGCTAGGTCATGCCTGACTTTCTGACCCATAGAAACTATGAGCTAATAAATACCTGTCATTTTAAAACCACTAACTGATGATTTGCTACACAGCAATAGACAACTAATACACCCTGTCAAAGCACACTCAGCCCTGCAGCCAGTGATGGTGCCAAACACAAGCCTGATGATGTCCCTCCTGTGATTCAGACCCTTCCTTCAATATCATAAAAAGCAAAAAGGTGGCATCCATCCAATGTCTACTAAGTGTTGGTGTTTTCATATGCCTAACATTGAATTCATATAGTGTGACCCAGCAAAGTTAAGGTTATTAACCCCATTCTGCAGATAAGAAAACTGGAGGACTGAGTAACTTATGTAAGACTATAGAGCTAGAAAATGACTAAGTTGGAACTGAGACCAAAAATGTTTGCCTTCAGAACTCTTCCTGCTATTTACAATGCTTCCCACAGAACCCGATGAGCCCTGGTGCAGAATAAGGAAGAAGAAAACTAGGCAGACTGGAGCGGATGAACCTGACGCCTATGAGAAGAGGGAAGTTTCATGAAATAAGGAAGAGCAGAAAATAAGAGCATTTCTACACAATGTCTGACCCTGCAGAGTTTTATTGATCTCCTTGGAAAAATGAACTTCAGCAAAAATAAGCTAATTATTCATTCCCAGGCTCGAAACGCCAGTGGTCTTGAAGTGTTTGAAACTCAACAGATAAAATTCCAGAGTCCATGGGTTTCTTGTCGTTGGGCTACACTGTTGGGCAACTACCTATCTGAAGGAGAGTTTCCTAATTGAGAAACACAGGATCTTATCCTATCCCATGTCAGCTAAAGTGTCCCCTTGTAGCAAAAGTGCACCCACCCTCACCTCACCGTTCGATGCTGGCAAAAACCTAAACCTCCTAGAACTACCCCATTAATCTCGTAAATGCCCCACATACCACGGGCTGCATCAGCCTTTAAAAACCAAAAGGGCAGAGGGGAAGGGCTCACGGAAAGCTCACAAGAATGCTGAGGTGTTACAGGCATGTTCTGGGACAGGAGCCCTTTGATAAATTGCGCCCGAGTCTCTCAGAGAGGGAAGAGCCAAAAAGTCAACCTCTTCCTCCCCTTGGATTTATGGATCTTCCAGCGCAAAACAAAAGCATCACTTCGTCAAGATCAAAGCTCCGAGAGGTGAGAAGAAAAGCGAGAAGACCAGAGATTCCCTGGGGATGGAAGGATGTCTGTTTTATGTAACATACATGGTCTGCGTTCTAGAAGGCACACTGCGTAAGAAACCCACTTTAATAGTTCCCATAAAATAAATACTTTCTTTGCATTAAGAACACAAAAAGATGGATATGCTCCTTGCTTGGAATGCATAAAGCAAAGGTTAAAAGTTCCCCCGTGTTTTCTGCTTATGGAAAATAACTTTTGACTCATCAGCCCAGAGTCCAGATTTTTCTTGGAAGAACGGATCGCAGAGACTGAGACTATTAGCCATAGTTCAGCTGCCCCGGCTGTGGCGTCCAGGCACTTATTGTATGCGGGCGTTTCTGGTCGTTGAAGAAAGGGCAGGCTCCAAACGCCGACTCGAAAGATAATAACTACACCAGAGCGCCGTAATGGTTTGCAGAACTCTGCGATATATGTTCTTAGAAGACGCACTGCCTAAATCACACATGAGGCACAGATCCACTGATATTCCCTATTTAGTAGCTGCTATCTGGGATGATGTGATTAACGGAAAGCTATTAGGCAATGCCGTGATTATGGAAAAAGAACAAAGGCTGAGAGAAACCAACTACTCAGTTCTAAGAAGAAGAAAAAAACAACAAAAAGGAAATAAAAATTTCAAAGGCCTGTGTGTCCCATGACGCACATTGCAGCCAAATGCAAAGAGTGCAAAGGGTCGCTCAGTGTCTTCTTAGTAACACCGAGTCCCTCAGCACTGGCTGAGCTCGTGGAGGCTGGACAAGAACAGAGAGGAGCCACGGGATCCGGAAGACGGGAGTCAAAAGGCATTGCTTCCAATCCGGACCTTCTCTTCCTCCTCTGTAAAATGGGACTGACACCTTCAATGGTACCTTCCTTCGTGTTGTCAAATCCTTCTTCTTTCAGTCACTGTCATGTCCACAGCCTGGGGCACCAACACGAATGAAGGTACCAGGGGTCTTGCTCTTAGGGGGTGCCCAGTCGAGGAGGCGGGACGAGACATGTATGTGAGACACAGCATTCTCAATGACAGTGAGGAGATGACCAAGCAGAAGACATGGTTTCGGGAGCTGCCAAAAATTTAGAAACAGACTTGTAACTTTTTGTGGGTTTTTTCTGTTCAAACCCACTCATGGTACCACCTGCCTTTCTTACTCTTATTTTCTTTCTGCTAAATTCTCCCCTCCATTTTAAGTTTCTTTTCTCTAGCAAGCTTGTCTGATCTTGGTAAATCCTTTCTTGAGCAAAGGCGCCTGTGTGTGAAGAAGCACAGGCGTGCTTGGCCTCAAAGAAGCCCTCACCAACGGGTGCCGGACTGCTAACTGCTCTACCACATCAAGAAAACATCGTTCTTGTGGTGACAGTGACCTTAGTGCAAAATGTTTCTAGTAGCATCAACATGGAATGAAGATTTATATAAGTCTTTATACAAGATCTAACAGTGGTTCTAAGCTACAATACAATGATCTACATGTGCTCAGGGCTCAGAAAACTGATACCACGCACCAGCTGTCAGACTGAGGCCCTGGCTGGGGCTCAGCCTCTCCCTGCACAGCTGACCTAAATGCTCACCAGGTGAGCCTGCTTCTCTAGACACCTACATCCCCTCAGCATAATCTCAGGCCCAGTCTCCAGGCTCTGGTCTGCCTTCTGTTCTGAGACAAGGATCTGCCAGAAACTTCCCCTGGGCAAGAGATCAGGAAGGAGGGGCTAGAGGAACACATGCCCCCAACCACTCAAGGACGAGTCAACCTCATGCTGGTCCCTGAGCCCAAAATCCTGTCCTTGTTCTGCCTCCCTGAAGATTATTCATCTTCCAAGTCCAAATATCGCATCCTCCGTGAGGCCTCCTGCCTGCTCCTTCCTCGAGCCTCCATCACACAAGCTCTGTGCTTCCCTTGCGGCCCATGCCGCCCCCCACCACCTGACCAGAAGCAGGGACTGTTCAAAGGCCACCTTCCTCACCTCCAGAGACCCTTCCCCAGGGACTAGTATGGTGCCCACAACTGGCTCAGTGAATGCTTATTAAATCACCTCCCCCCCAGTTTTCCTTTTCTGTCTTATGACAACTTGTAAAACAACTAAAGACACTAAAACTCTTCAAGAGCAGGTGTCATCAAATACGCTGTCAGGTCAACAGCAATGTGTTGTCTTTGGCTTCGAGTCAGAATAAAGGCCACAGCATCACCTTTCATTTTTGACCACAATGAAGACCAAATAGCACAGGGTGGCACCAGTGGGCCTGAGTTCAGGTCCTCATTCCATAATTTAGAATTTGTGCGAGACTGCAAGCCTCCGAACCTCTCTGACTGTGACTCATCGCCGTAAAACTAGACTATGAAGGCCCCACTGGCAGGATCGCAGGGAAGATTCGCTGAAAGTGCAGTGGAGCCCCGGGGCCCCAACACAGCGGTCACTCAGCAGATGCGGCTCCCCTCCTCCCCCTCAATGAGGAAGCCAAGCCAATCCCATCTTCCTTTCCAAAATACATGAAGAGAATTGAGCCATGTCAGAAAGAGCAAGCCTGTCTGTACAAAGACCCATTGCTGCTCATGGAGGTATGACTGAATAATTCATGTTTGCACCCAAAGCAATTAAATGGCCAAGCCCCACAGACATCCATCTATGCCTTAGACATGGGAATTTATATTAAAATTTTAGTGTGCTCAAGATTCATAATTCTAAAACTAAGTAAGATTGAGCTAATGATGAAAAGCATGCCATTTTTTTAAAAAGTCAGGCTTTGAATGTTTTTCTTAACAAAACATAAGTGTATCTCTCTCTCTCTCTCTCTCTCTCTCTCTCTCTCTCTCTATATATATATATATATATATATATATATGACTTGAACCATCTGCTCTATTTTTAAAAATTAAAAAAAGACATTACAAAAAGAGGTCCAATCATAACTGGCAGTAAGAAAAATTGCATTCCTCCTGCCCTTTGCTCAGGCATAGAGCCATCAAAGTGTTATGCCATAAAATTTAATTTTTGAATTTTGAATGATTTACAGTGGAGCAGAACTTATAAATCAGAACAGCAACTATTGCTATGAAAAGAGATGTATGTTTTTCCAAAACGTCCAAATTAAATACTTCGAAACGCACTAAAAGACCCTCACAGTTCTCCAAAGGCAGCCGTAATTGAAGCTAATCATTTGCGTTTGGACAGACGGAAACTTACTGACACCTAGACTCCTCCGCCTTCTTAAGATGAAGTGATCACATGGTCACCAAATCTTTTGGAAGCAGTTCCTCAGAGCAGTATGTCACAGCCCTGCAGCAGGGGTTCCAGCCTTGCCTGTTAAGTGTAAACCCTTTCTCATGTCTTTGATGTTCTTGAAATTGCTAGGATCCCTAGAGAATCACGTGGTAACCTATGTGCCAACAAAGGACCCCTCCTTCTCCTTCACACTCTAATAGCCAATCCAACAGTGCGTCTCCGCACTCTGCCACTTCTGTCCATCTCCCTGTTCGGCCCTCCCCACCTCTCACTGGGGTCGCTGCCACAGCCTCCTAATTTCCTGCCTGCCTCCAGTCTGGGAAGAGTGTAGGAGTGCACTGCCAAAAACATGATTCACGGCGTGGCATTCCCTTTCTTAAGAATCTCCAATGCCTTCCCATTGCCCTTCACATAAAAGCTGACCTTCTCACAGTGGGACTGCCCACGCACAGCCCACATCCAGCATTCAGCCTCTCTCCACTGATTCTCCCCATTCTGCAAACATGCCGCTTTGTGCAGACTCCATGGTGCCCAACTCCTGAAATATTCTGGACGGACAGGTAAAGATGGAATGAGTTACATATCGCATACCAAAAATACAGGAAGAAAAAAAGACCAGTGTATATATCAATGCCTTTATCTCTGATGGAGTTTTATATTCTTCTACACTTGGCTGTATACTATAAAAATTTGGGGATTGACGTATTTTAGTTCAAAAAAGGGAAAAAACATCAAACATAGCCTGTAGCCTCCAGAGGGCAAAAGCTGGACTCTTTGGTGTGAACACAAAACACATGAAGATTCAGGTCTTTAACTCCCTGCTGAGCAGGGAAAGAGAAGTCTTTCATTCACGTTTTTATCATACCTGGAAGTCCTTCCCTAAGACTGACCAATCAAAACATTGGTTGAACAGCTGTGCTCTGATCTCTCTGCCCTGAAATGAGGACAAAGGCACCAGCAGCCATCGTGGACCATGGAGACAAGGGGCAGCCAGGGGTCAGAATTAGGGAGCAAGTCTGCAATCACATGGGTCACTGGGCACCTAGTAAAATTAAAAAACATGTAGAAATTGTAATATCCCATACTAGATGTAAGCTCCATAAAGGCAGGGATCATATCTATCCATCTTATCCACCCATCAAATATTTGCTGAGTGCCCACTTCATGTGAATACTGTTTTCAGTGTTCATAGCTTGGCCCTGGACTCATGAGATTGCATTCTGATGAGCAGAGAAAAAATTAACAAATTACAAGTGATAGTAGAGTGTGATAAGTGATACCAGATAATGAGAAAAGAGGGACAGGTGGAGAAAGAGGGGGGGGGCTTCTTTAGAAACTACACCTAGAAATGCCTGTAGGAGCCTACGCTGGAGCTGACACAGGAATGATGGGAAGGAGTCAGCCCAGGACACTGCCTTTCGAGCAGGAGGATAGCGGGGCCAAAGCTCAGAGGAAGAAATGACCTTGGGGTACGAGAAGAACAGAAGTAAAGTGAGTGTGCTAGAGTGTGGAGGGAGAGGTTGAGCGGGAAAGGTAGGAGATGAGACGAAGAGCCCTGTGAAAGGACTAGATTATGAAGGGCCTTACCTGTCATGGTAAGTTCGTCTTTTTTCTAAGGGCATGAAAAGCCACTGGGAGATTTGAAGCAGGGGAATGATTTCATCTCCCCTTGAAAATCCCACTCTGCCTGTGGTGTGGGGAATGCACTAGAGGACCCAGGAAAACACCAGGTAGGAGGCAGTAGCTGAGATCATAAAGTCTTGGGGTAATAGGAGCCATGGAGAGGAGGGAAAGGGACAGTGTCCAGAGATGGACACTGCCAGGGTCAGTGATGGACTACAATGCAGAGACACTGAGAGTCGGGAGAAACAGGAGTCAAGGATGACTCCCAGGTTTGGAACTGCCCAGCCAGCTCTGGCCCCGACATGATGCGCACTTGATGTCTGGAGGGGATGGGTGGATCCAAGGACAGATGGATGAACAGATGGTAGAAGGATGGTGAGAAGTGGAGCCTAGAGCAATGCTAGGCATGTGAAGTGCAGGAGCGAGACAGCAGCCATTTTCCCCAATTCCTGAGGCCCTGCCAGGCATTTCCAGGGGTCTTTGCAGGGACAGCAGCAGGGGGACTCCAGAGCAGATGGACCCCAGAGCAGCCAGGGCAGTTCTGGGAAGCAGTAGACTCAGGCAGACCTGTATTGGAGACCCAGCTCAGACCCTCCCATACTGAGTACCCTTGCATCACTTTGCTCACTTTTGAGCCTCAGTTTCTTTATCTACAAAACAGAGATAGTTGTGTCAACCTCATATCCCTGCCTTTGCTGTGCGTGGCCTGTGCGACCATGGGTGAACCACTGAAGTACTCCGAGCCTCAGTTTCCTCATCTGCAAGAGGGAACACAGAATACCTCTCTCACAGGGTGGGAGCACAGTTGAGTAAAAAACAAATAAAAGAAACACTGGTGGAGGAGTGCTTTTCACCTCAGGACAACCCGGACTGAGCACGGCTCCTCCATCAACATGAATCAGCAGGACCACATAGGGGAGAGGGACCCCCATGACCAAGCCAACCTCCAGACTTGTCTAGAGGTGCAGCCCCCATTCACCAAGTCCCACTCAGCCATGACATCTGACTGTCATGGTTCCAACCCAAGCAGGGCCATGTCTATCCCTTGGATCTCTGTCAAGATGTGAAAGGTTTAAGAGACCACAACAGAATGGTTAGGGAGTGCCACAGTCTCCGGTGCAGCCTGCGGGAAGAGCACTGCATTGTGGGCACTCCAGCAGTAATTGAGGATGATGGGCTGGATAAATGTATTTATAGCTGCAAAACCCAGAGCTTTCTGGCTTGCTCCCCAACCTGCTCTAAATGCCCCACACCTGAGGCCCATTGGACAAGCAGGCGGAGGAAAGGGGAGGGACCAGAGAGTGGAGGGCCAGAGGGCCAGAAGACCAGATATAAATCCCATCCAGACTTCCTTTTCTAAACCCAGGAAATACCAGTCAATTTATATCTCATCATCCTAACCCTGCAGGTCTGGTTAATGGTTTGACCCATGTATTCTTTCCTTTTCCAAACTCTTGTCCCGCTCCCTCTTAACGTGATTTACTCTACTTACTGCAGCTGCTGACTTTGGCAGCTTTTCCCGCTCTCAACCGACCACTGCATGCGAGCGATGCCGAATGACTCCCACTGCAGCGAGGGGGGATTGTGCCTGGACTGCACCGGCTCGCTGCAGGCTCCAGAGAGGGCGGCTCTCGGAGCTGGGGCTACAAAACACCCTGCCCCCCGCCCCACCCCTTTTCACTTTCATCACCCAGGCACACTTTGGGGCACAGCATGAAAAGCCAGGCTAAAAGGGGCTTGTATTTTTACACCATATTTGACTTAGCTGTTTTATCTGGACATGAACCTGAGCAGGGAGACAAGGGGGAGAGAGAGGGGCTTTATGAACTCAAAACCAAAATAGACCGTTTAAGCAGGGCTGAGTGAAGTCACCGACTGTGCCGTGGAAAATACTTTCAAGGCATTTTATAAATTTTGCACCCAGAAAAATGCCTCGGCCAAGTCGGACTAGCAGCTCTCAGATACTCAAATCCTGCATTTTTCCGTGATTTTCCTTATGGCTTAGGGACTTAAGAAAACAATGAGATCGTGTCCCGAAAAGTTACATGAGCACGGCACGAAAGCTCACTTTCCTGCAAATGAGCCACACACATTATGGGCTCTGGGAAGAAAGTGACCTTTTCAGAATTCTCTCTCCTTCTTCCTAGGGTTCTCTTCTTTCTCCCCTTCTTCCTCTGCTCACTGTCGCCATTAGCATTAATCGACCATATCACCCGTGGTTTGTGCCTCCTGCCCGGACTCCCGGTTCTCCTCAGGCGTCTCCAGGGGCCCTTGTTCATCTAGAAACCTCACTGAGCATCTTCAGTGGTTTTCCTGAGAAACTCACTCAACCCCACAGTGTCAGAGTTGACAGACTTGACTGGTTTGCTGTGGGTACATCCTGTCCTTGCTGTCACACCCCGCTGATGGTGGGCACCACCCCTGGAGTCCCCAGTACCCCACATGTGTGTCCTGTCTCCTGATCTTTGCTCCTCCTTGGACAGTGCTCTGCTCTTCCTCGGCCCCTCATCCTTACTCCTGCCCACTGAAGTCCTCCCCCTCCCGCAGGCCTGCTGAGTGCCACCTCCCCCTGCACAGGACGCCCCCACCTCTGACTCAATTGAACCCTTCCTCATGTTCCCTTCTGCCGAACTGCGAACTGTGAACTGCGTGGCGTTCTTTCCAGCTTAGCCAACCCTGTAGCCCCCTCCCAGATAAGCACATCCACTCTGGGACTTAATAGCTGTGTGATTTTGGGCAAATAACTTAAATTCCTGAGATTCGGTTTTGTCTGCTGCAAAACACAAAGAATATATTTATCTCATAGTGTTGTAGGATGAGGAAATGTAAAAAATGTATGTGAAGCTCTTAACACAGTGACCCTATATTTCAAAGGTTCAACAAATTTAAGCTGTTGGTTTATGACCATATCACATAAATACTGGAGTCTAACCATGTTTTTCTAATGTAGCACAAGCTTCTGAGCAGCAGGACCAATGTGCAGTCTGCCTCTGTCTGCCTCTCCCCACCCCAGCCAGCAATGACTAGACACGTAAACGTGCCAGGCTGTGTGCTTGTTGCTTTATCTGTTTGTGATGGTCAGTTTTACATGCCGAGTTGGCTCGGCGATCATCCCCAAATGGTCCACCAAGCACTGAGCAAGGTGTTGCTGGTAAGGTGTGACGCACATAATCAGTTGCCTCTAAATTCAGGAGATTAGCCTAAATACTCTGGGTGGGCCTGATGCAGTCAGCTGAAGGGGCTTCAGAGCAGAGGTTGACATGGCCTAGGAGAGGAGAGGCCACCTGTGTGATGCAGCATCGGCTACTGCCTGCAAGTTCCAGCGTGTCCTCCCTGGGGCCTGCCCTGTGGAGTTCCGTCAGACTTGCCTAGCCAGCCCCCAAAATAACATGAGCCAATTCCTTGCAATATATATATATATATTGCAACACACACACACACACACACACACACACTGGAGATATATATATATATACACACACACACACACACACACACACATACATATATCCACAGCAGGTCCTTGAATAGTATTGTTTCACTCAACATTATTTTGTTTTAACATTGATGAGATGCTGTAGCAACTTCACTCTTATTTATGTCAATCAGTCTTTGGCAAAATCGGTTTCTTTATATGCCATTTCACTTAAAGTCACAGAACCTATCAAAAGTTTTTCACTGAGGACATGGGGTACATATCCTATCAGTTAGATTTCCCTGGTGGAACCCTGACTGATACAATGTTAGCACATTTTAATATTATGTCAGTGGTGTTTATGTAGTGTCAGAGATGTGATGGTTAATTTTCTGTGCCAATTTGGCTAAACCACAGTGGCCAGATATTTGGTCAAACATTAATGTGGCTGTTTCTGTGAGATTAACATTTAAATTGGTAGACTCTGAAGAAAGCAGATTGTCCCTCATCATGTAGGTGGGCCTCCTCTAATCAGTTGAAGGCCTGGCTAGAGTCCAGACTGACCTCCCTGAGCAAGAGGGGATTCTGCCAGTAGGTGACCTTCAGAGTTGAACTGCGGCACCAGCCCCTCCCTGGGACCCCAGCCTGTGGCCCACCTTGCAGATTTTGCACTTGCTAGTGTCCACAACTGTGTGAGCCAACTCATTAAAATAAATCATTTCTCTACATACACATACCTCATTGGTCCTGCTTCTCTGTAGAACCCTGCCTATCGCAGACAATCAAAAAGGGTATTGTTACTTAAACTGCTATCACTGCTGGTACAAGTATTAGTACAAGTATCAGCACTGGAGCTGGTTTAGTACTAGTATCAACTCTATGAGGATTGGTATTAAAATTGGCTCCCTATTGGACACCTGACACCAGATAGTGTCAAAGGCAAGTGCCTTTGAAACCGGAATTCTAAGCCCGCTCCATAACTGCAAATGCAGGTCCTTCCCACCAGCCCTCCTCTTGCCCGAGTCCAGGGGCTCACACCTGGAAGGTATTCAAGAAATATTTATCCAGCCAGAGTGAAGCAAACTGGAAGACGTGCAAAATCCCATTTCCTGTGGCATGAAAACTTAAGGAGATGGACAGTTCAGAGACGTTCTTTCAACTCTGAGTATTTTCACGAGTCCAAAGAAAGTCTATTAAAATAGTTTCCACTGAAGCGAAGAAAAGTCCATGAAACAGGAACATGTCATAGATGAGACTCGTCCCACTGATGTGCTGTAGGTCAAGTATTAACAGGATAAATGTTCTACGCAGGAAACATCTGAATTACATACGTTATGGATGGACTTCCCGGTTGGTGGACAATGGTGACCAGCATGAATGATGGCTGTTTTCAACCACCAGCAACAAGTAGCCACAGGAGACCCTGCCCGTGATAACAGGGAGGGAGACACCCCTTCATCTTAAGTCTCATTTTCTCAGTTTGGGGGTCTTTCGAGTCCGAAACTTCCCCTTTGTGTCAACAAGGTTTGTGGGAATGTTTAATTTATTATACACCAGCTGAGGGCCCAGGAGGAAACATGGGGGTGATTTTTTTGCATGACATAAATATATCTCAACTATCGAATTAATTTGAAAATGCGGTGTAAAGACAAACTATGCCATGATGGATGTTAGCCCTGGTCACGGACAAATGAGCCTTTCTCCTAGATGGAGGGAGGTAAGAGAGAAGTATACCGGTGGTCCCGAAACACATTCTGCACATCGGGCACGGGCCTGCACTCAGTTAATGAATTCCCTCCTTCCCTCGGCACAAAGTGGGACGGGCTGTTACAAGTCCCGCCGGCCCTCATTCGTTGTCCCACCACCAGGAACACCACACTCCTCATTCTCCACCTCCTTGTCTAGGCTACTCGCATCTCGGAAGAATCAGGCTGCCCTGACCGACTGCTCAGTTGGTGGAGCCTCATCCTGTACACCAAGAAGTCTGCAGGCTGCATCCCCAGTCAGGCACAAATGGGAGGCGGCCGATGGATGTTTCTCCCGCATGCTGATGTTTCCCTCTCCCCGAACCCCAATCTCTCTCATCAATAAACGTATCCAGGGTGAGGATTGAAAAAAAGAAAAAGAATCAGACCCTGGTTTTAAACCATGGCTGCACTCAAAATTCATCTGAGATTAAACTGGCAAGACTTATCAAATAAAAGTGCAGGAAGACCAGTTAAATTTGAATTTTGGAAAACAATGAATATTGTATCTTGAAAGAAATATCTTTGTATAAGTATGTCCATGAAATGTCTGTGACATACTCATTTTAAAATTTTTTCTTTGTTTAGCATTGATGCACATGTCACTGAATGTTCTATATTCTACCTGGCAACACCGTCTAAAATCTTCAGCCCTGCCCTGCCTCCCCCAGAGATCCCACCTTAACTGCTCGAAGGCGTTCCCCTCCCACCTGCACGTGCCTGCCCTCACACTGCCATGCTTGCTCCCTCCTGACCTCTCCTTCCTGCCCCCCAGGTACCCAGTACCCACTTTGAGCACCGGTTTGCACCTAATGCCTATGGGACAGGATGTTTAGTGAAATGACTGGCGTTTTGTTGCTGCTGCCATGAAATATTAAGGAAGAATGAGCACTGTGTGTGTTTGGTCCTTGTACTTTTTCCTCTCCCTCCAAGAACAGCTGAACAGTTGTGTCCCCTAACTTCAGGGGCCCGGCCAGTACACAAGTGGCATGTGGTGCTGAGTTCCTTCTGCCTTCTGGGGTAGTCTTTCCCTCCAGACCCCTGTAGCCAGCTGTCCCTGGGAGAGCACTTTGGAAGGGGTAGTATCACCTAAACAGTGGGACAGAGGGCGGGGGGGGGGGCCACTGGAAAGAAATCATCCCTGAAAAGGGCCCTAAGTGAACTTCCTGCTTCAGCCTTTGCCCTTGACATGCCCTGTGTGCTTTTGAAATGAAAATCACATCATTTCTCAGCCCAGACTCCTCCTGTGGCTTCCATCTTACTCCAAATAAAAGTGGGGTTTGCTCGGCCCCAACACAGCTCCCCTCATCTCCACACCAGGCTCCCAGCTGCTGCCAGCACACACCAGGCCATCTTCCCTCTTAGCGTCTGCATGTCTGGTTCCTTTTCAGGGATTCTCTGCTGCTACCCACCCATCTGCTTCATTTCCCATTCTGCCTTTGGGCAAAATGTGAGGTCCGCCCTGACCTCCCTCCCACACCCTGTCCGCCATCCCTCCTCCCTGCTTCACTTTCTCTGTGACACCAAACTCTACCCAGCTTTGATACAATTCACCCATTTATTCTGTTCTCTCTCTCCCTCTCTCCCTCTCTCCCTCTCTCTCTCTCTCTCTGTCTCTGGCATCCTGCTACTGAGCATCCTGTGGGCAGGAGTTTCTGTCTGTTTCATTTCTTTTTTTTTAAAGACAAAGCTTTTTTTTAAGATTTTTTATTTATTTATTTTTAGAGAGAGGGGAAGGGAGGGAGGAAGAGACAGAGAGAAACATCGATGTGTGGTTGCCTCTCTTGCACCCCCCACCAGGAACCTAGCCTGCAACCCAGGCATGTGCCCTGATTGGGAATCGAACTAGTGACCCTTCGATTCACAAGCCAGTGCTCAACCCACTGAGCCACACTAGCCAGGGCTCTGTCTCACTTCCTTACCCCCCAACACAAAGGACAGTGCCTGGCCTATAGCAGGCACTCAATAAATGTTGGAGAAGGAGGAAAGGGAGGCTGGGAGGGAGGGAGGAAGGGGAGTAGAAGGAAGACAGGGTGGGAAGAGCTAAGAGAGCTGAGCGCCCAGGGCAGTGAGAATGTAAAGAGCCTCCTTCCTAGTCCTAGGGGAGGTGGCCGGGCCTTTGCGCAACGCAGGTCTCTAGACACAGGTGTGCCCAGGACTGATCTGATTGCTATGTCTAAGTGTGCCACTGAGTCAGCAAGGTCTCTAGGTATGCGGGGACCATACGATACATTAGGGGTGACCATAAGGTCAACCAGGTCTCCCCAGATTGTGTGCTCCAGACAGTCCCAGAAAGGACACCTGGGATATTGTTCAAGTCTGGGGAAGGAAAAGCCGAGACACAAAACTGAGACGTGGGCAGGTGAGACTGAATTTTCCCATCAGCGTGGGCGATGCAGGCTTGGAGCCAGATCAAGATTGTGTTAGAGAAACCAAAGATACACTAGTTCTTGAAAAACCTACTAGTAAAGTTTGCACTGGCTAAATTATACATATAGTACAAACAGTATGACTACGTAAATAGTGACAGGAGTGTAGTCCTGCCCCACTTGCTGGCTGAGTGACCCCGGCGAGTCACCTCTCTGAGCAGGAAGTGTCTCGCCGATAAAGCGGGCCATCGCACCTCCTCTGGCTGTGCTCCCTGTCCTGAAGTCACAGAGGAGTACTCCTTGATCATGCAGAATGCCCATCAGGAGTCAGCAGGGGGCTTTTTTCTCATGTCACTCAGGAACCTAAGCCACCAGAACAGACCTCAAACATCTGACAGCCATGCCGGAGGGAACAGGAGCTCTAGAGGGCCTCTCGGTGACAGTCAAGTGCCCTGCCCCAGAAGCAGCACACGTCATTTCATTTAGCTCAAAGTTTGTGGGTCAGAACTAATCACTAGACCTCACCCAACAGCCAGGAGATCAGGGAATGTGATGACGCCATGGACCCAGAGAGTAAGAGCAGGAAAGATTTGGGAAAACATCCCCGAGGGCCCCAGAGGACACCTGTGAAGCTGAGATGAGGTAACACACCCATCCCGGTGCCTGGCACGTAGGATGCACACCACAGATGAAAACCGTGGTTGGATCTTCAGTGTTGGGGAAAGGCAGGGACACCTCTCACCTTGGGCCCAGTCCTTAGCTCAGAGCCCGACAGGCTTCTCTGTAACAAACGTTGCCGATCGAATTCACTGAACTCTCACGAGGCCTCACCTAAAAGATGGTTCTGGCCTCCACAGGGTCAGAGACATACACTTCCACAATTTCAGCATAGCTCCCTTCCCACTCCCACCCAAGCCTCCAGCATTGGTATTTATTTGGTGCCTTCCATGTGTTAAAAAAATAAAGCACAATTCCAGGCCTTGGGGTTACAGAGGGAAGCAGACAGGGAGTCTCTGCCCTCAGTGAGCTTACATTCTAAGGGAGGGTGAGGAGGCAGAGAGAGAACTCTTAACCAAATATTTAGTTTCCTGTCTTACTACTGTCAGGAGCTGGGGCTGTGCAGAAGAGCACACGGGACAATGCAGCAGGGAGCAAGTCTCTAGCAACGGCAAGGAGCTGCGTTAGCTTAGGCCATCCAGGAGAAGACCTGGGACCCCGGCAGGGGACCAGCAGGCGCAGAAAGTCAGAGCCTGAAGAGAAAAGACTGTGTCTAGGAATCAGAAGCCAAGTCAGCGTGACCCGCCTGAGTCTACGTGGGTGGCATCTGGGACGAAGGAATCGGAGAGGCAGGTGTGGTCTTGCAGGCCAGGGGAAGGAGCTGAGATTTCCTCTGAATGCCAGCGGAGAGCAAAGGCAGAGTAGGCAGGGCACAGTCTGCGAATCAATGGCGCTTTAGCCAACCTAAGTCTGAGATGCCCGTTGGGCCACACAGCAGGAGGTGGATGACAAATCTGCAGTCCGGGAGAGGGACTCAGACCAGACACACACAGCTCGGAGTTGTTAATATGTGATGTCAGAAAACGGGGCCTTTTCACAGCTGCCTGGCCTCCCTGGCCAAAAAGTCAAGGAGGCTTAAATCAAATCATGAAAGAGATGTTGCCTTTGACAAGAATTCCTTGGGCAGGTCACTGCCCAACCAGGCACTACTGTCTCGGATAGTAACTGTAGGACTTTACAGCAGAAACTTGAGAGGAAGAGCACAGTCTGATTGTCGAGGACGTGTGAATCTGAAACAGAGAAATTCAGTAATCTCGGATGAATGGTATCAGTTGGGGTAATCTAGGTTTTGCTGTGATAATGACCAACATCCCAATATCGGTGGTTTAAAGCAGCAAAGATGTACCTTTTCGATCACACTATACGTTCATGAAGAATCAGCAGAGGGCTTTGTTCATCAGAGTCTTTCTGGGGACCAGTGAATGGTGCAGCCACCACCTCAGAGGTGGCCAGTTCCCAGTAAGAGAACTAAGGACACTCTCACAACGCAATTGAATATTCCAGCCCAGAAGGGACACAGGTCTCTCTTCCACTGACCTCACAAGGCCCCCCCATTCGCAAAGGGGCCAGAAAGCCTAACCCTCCCTCGTGCCCATTTTCCAGCATTTTTGCCTCTTGCTCCCTCTCACCACCATCTTTTATTATAGACAACCCTCGAAACTTTCAGGAGGGGGCAACTGGCAGAAACAATCCATGCTTATCTGATTCATGACACCCTTTGATTCTCACAACACCCCCCCCCCAGCCTGTTTGTGTCCTCCCCACGTTGCAGGGGCGGACATGGCCGCATGGAGGTGTTCGGTGGCATGCTGACGGTCCCACAGCGAGCACACAGGGGCATCCAGACTGCAGGCCGGGCACAAAGGCAAAGCCATCCTTATTCTGCCCACAACACACGCTACCACTTATAGCCCTACTTTCCCTTTAAAATGAGGTGGCATTTTCATTTTAGATCCACCCTGGCCAAACCAAAGGAGGAGAGGGGATACTTAGCAAGAGAAGAATATGTGCGGCAGATGTCAAATGGGTTCAAGTTTTCCTTCGTCGCCTTTGCCTTCTGTGAGCAGATGGAGAAAGGAAGGGGCATAGGACACGGGGCACACAAGAGACCTCTGATGGTGCTGGGGAAGCTGATGCTTATTTTTGAAGATGCTACAGGAATCCAGAGCTGTGCTGACCAGCCCAGTCTGAAACTCGTGTTTCACGGACTTGATTCCTGATGCCCCATTAAACAGTGTGCGCTCGTCCCTGGTGGGACTTGTAGAAATATGCATCAGAGAGCTCAGGAAATGATTACACACTCCATTTTCAAAGGGCCCCAGTAGGCAGCCTGCTATATTTTGGGTTAGGAGGGCATGTCCAGTCATGGTTCAAGTTCCTGCAGGCTGGAACGGCCTTCCCATGAAGCAGTGTAGGAGTCCAGCTTTCAGCTGCCACGCAGAAGTGTCCGTGTTGTCTCAGGGATCTGTTTTGAACTTTCTATAAATTCAGTGTGTTCAGTTGATCATATTTATTTATGAAAATTTTCTGACGCCTTATTACAATTCATCAACGCCCCCAATGACAACCTGAGTCCCAAGAAAAAGTCTGAAGCACTTGGCCTGTGCCACCTGGGGCGTATTCTGGTCTTTCATTTAAAAAAAGGCCCCATCTCTCAAGGCTCAAGGATGCCAAACTCTAAAACAAAAGCTCCCAATTAGGGCAAATCGTCGGCTAGAGAAAGACAGTGTAGGAAAGAGAAACATTGGGCTGTAAAGCTTTAGCTCATGAGCAGTTTAGACTTCTCTTTTATTCCTCAGCCTAAAGACCTACGAGCAGGTCTTTTTATTCCCAAACTATACACCAGAAAAACATGGCAAGAAAATGATCGAGCCTGCACTGGACCTCTCAGCAAAGGCATCTGTCTCTCCACTTTCCACAAGGCCACTTAGGAGAGGTGCCTACCCTTGGAGCAGAAAGAAATTGTCTGTGCTTAGGAGGGTCAGCCCATGACTCCCCGGTGGCCATGCTTCACAGAGGTCAGAGCTGACCTGTGGAATCAGAGTGTCCTCTGCTCTAACAAGGGACTCTGGGTGGGTCCTTGGATGGCCCATGGGTGGGACCCGGTCACCAGAAAGACAAGGCCATGATTAGAGGCTTCGGAGTTTCAGCCCTATCCCAGCCCCCATTCTCCAGTGGGGGAGAGGGGCTGGAAACGGAGTTCAGGATTGATCAGGCCGGCGTGAGGACGCCTCCACGAACCCCGGGAAGTGCAGCTTTGGAGAGCCTCTGGGCCGGCGAACGGTGCAGGTGCGGGGAGAACCGCCCGGGAGAGGGCGGGGAAGCCCCGCCCCGCCCCTTCCCACCCACGCTGACCTGCACTTCTCCTCCTCGGGATGTTCATCCGTGTCCTTTATCGTTTTATAATAAACTGGTAAACAGTAAGTAAACTGCTTCCCAAGAGGAAAGAATCCAGGCTTAGCAGGAAATTACAGTTTATGCAGTGTAGGGCAAAAGTAGGTTTACACTTCTGAGTATGCAAAACACATAGTTTATGCTTGTACTAGTATCTACTAATTTTTATACCATTTTCCATACACACGACTGTAAACCTACTTCTGCCTCTCCCCGCATGTGTCTTGACTCTCCCGAAGGGCCGCTTAGCCTAGACCTGAGTACAGAGCTTGTGAGTCAAGCAACGAGTCCAGTCTTACAACAGCCTCCGAGTCTAGGAAACAGCCCCTAGCACAAGCAGAAACACACACACGTGCACACATGGACACATACACAGGCCTCGGGATCCATCCATCCTACAAAAGGATAGTCCAGAACTAAATCTCCCGTTTCACAGATAAGAAACGAAGATAGGGAACTCTTAAGTAGGTGGCGAGAAGACATTCAGACAGAACCAGAAGTCAAGAATGTAACTCATTCATTGTCATTGTCCCTTAGCAACCAAGCTGGAAGCCATATGCAAAACGAGGGAGGGGATTCTAGTAGAATCAGTAATATCTTGTCTTTATCTAGTTAACTGTGAAACATAAAACTCGGGAGTTTAAAAAAATTATAAGGTGCTTTTTTTCCCTCTGAATGCCGTGGCAAGAACTCATGGGGATTGCCATGGGATCTCATGGGATTGCCATGAAGATTAGATAAAAGGGTGATTATAAATTTTCTTGATACAGTGCCAATTCTACAGTTAACCAGAAGTCTGATTCTTCCGATTGTGTCAATCGGAAGAAGCAAGCCTCCCGGAGCTTCTCATTTCACCACGCCGATATTGTCGCAGGTTCCCCTCGTCACCGGCCATGGACACCCCCTCCAGGAGGCGAGAACACAAGCAGGGAGAAAAGAGAGCGGAAAGAGCACAGGCTCCTGCAAGGAGACAGTGAAGCCACTATGAGTGCGTGCGACGTGAGGGCTCCCAGCGACAGCACCGCAATCGGAGCCTGGGGCGCCTGCTGGCTCCACTCTGGGCCTTGCAGCGGCTGCGCTTCATGCTTCATCCGGCCCCTGCAAATCAAGGGTGCTGCGGTCTCTGGTAAGACGTTCTGTCTCCCCAGAATGAAGCGCTCCTCTCGGGGTGGGCCCTGGCTCTGCCCCGCGCGTAACTACATACACTCCGATTTCAGATCCTGGTTTTTGTTGGTGTAAGACTTTATACTTTTAACTGTGAGAGATCAAAATACATACAAATAGATTTAAAATAAATTATTTCCTAAAGAGTAACTCGAGAGAAACAATGGCGTAAATAAAGACACTTCTAAATATTTCCAGTATTTTTTTCCTCCAAAGGACAGAAGGGATTAACTCTAGCTACCCTAAAAGGGAGTTTCGTCAAGATGTGCAATTAATGGGTGAATTAAAGATGCGCAATTGATGGGTGACGTAAAACTAAATATCGATACCCTGTATTAGTCTCAGTTCCAGGCACTGTATCAAGAAAATTTATAATCACCCTTTTATCTAATCTTCATGGCAATCCCATGAGATCATTCTTACTGTCCCCAGTTTACGATGAAACTCAGAGACGTAAGTGATACACCAGGGCCAGGCCAGGGTAAGAAAAGAGAGGATCCTAAGTGCAGAGTTTCAGGAGCTGCTCACTCTCAGGGTTGCACAAGTGCTGGGGCATCACCCGAGTGTGAGTGCCACCTTAAATTCGCATCCTAATTTCCTCCTGCCTCCCCTCGGCCATGTCACACACAGCACAGCAGTAGCACACCTGGGATTCCAACCTGAGTACGCTGGACCCAAAGGCCTCTTCACACCACCCGACCTGCTGCAGACACAAGCTTCTCTGCCCATGAGAGTTTGCTCCACAAGACTCCGCACGAACGGCCGAGAGAGCCGAGATCACAGATCACTAAAGAGAGGCTTCAGCCACAGGAACCCAGGAGAGTGGTGTGGAGGCGTGGCAGGTACACACACACACACACGCGCGCGCGCGCGCACATGCACTCACACACCAGCTCTCCCCTGCGATGAGAGAACCAGCCCACAATCTTGGAATCACAGGGTAATCCAGTATCCCGAAAGGAAAAACCATTCTGTAACTGTCCCCAATATGGGACATGTGAGCGCACGAAACTTGCTCCATCTATTTTAAACCT
>PVIA01000437.1:22943-220642 GCA_004024845.1 Tonatia bakeri
CCCTCCCCTACTTCCACCCCCTCCCTTGGTTTTGTCCCTGTGTCCTTTGTAGTTGTTCCTAAAAACCCTTCCCCTTTTCCCCTATTATCCCCTCCCACCTCCCCTCTGGTTACTGTCAGATTGTTCTTAATTTCAATGTCTCTGGTTATAGTTGGCTTGCTTACTTGTTTTGTTGATTAGGTTCCACTTAAAGGTGAGATCATATGGTATTTGTCTTTCACCGCCTGGCTTATTTCACTTAGCATAATGCTCTCTAGTTCCCTCCATGCTGTCGCGAAAGGCAGGAGTTCCTTCTTTCTTTCTGCTGCGTAGTATTCCATTGTGTAAATGTATCATAGTTTTTTGATCTACTCATTTACTGGTGGGCACTTAGGGAGCAACCTAAGTTGGCTATTATAAATTGTGCTGCTATGAACATTGGGGTGCATAGGTTTTTTTGGATTGGTGTTTCAGAGTTCTTAGGGTATAATCCCAGCAGTGGAATTGCCAGGTCAAAAGGCAGTTTTATATTTAGTTTTCTGAGGAAATTCCATTCTTGAGAGCACTGAGTTCCACTGCCAAGAAGCTCGCCGTCCTGTCCACAGTTGTAAGGGGCAGAATGGCACAGGCTTCCTTCCCTCTGGTAGAAGACACTCTTCCCAAACCTGCTGGTGGTGGGGAGGATGCATGGGAATTCTACAATGCCTGAGTTTGTCAAAATTACCCCAATTATGAGGGACATTACCCCAAATGGCTCTTTTCCCTTGCTAGCCATGATTTCCCATTGTAATTTTCATCTTCATCTGAAAAGCATTTTTTACCAAAAAATGAAATGGTAAATTTAGTTTGAAAATGGGCATCTGCCAGGTGTTGGACATGTGGCCTATGGGTCTGAACTGAGTTAATCTCATACGCATCTGTCAGAAGCCATTGACCCCAAGATGGTCAGAGGTTATGGGGAGGCGCTAACAGGGGAAACACAGGCTTTGTCGGATACGCCACACAATGGGGTAAAGTTTCCACAGAGAAGCGCCAGAGAGTTGGCGAGGCAAAACTGACAGGAAATCGGCCCTTAAGTTTCTAATGTTTTCAGCTTAGTCAAAGAAAATTATGAAATCGTATTTCAATGAGGGTTTCCATCCCAAATGTGGTATTTCCATCTTCCCCAGCAAAAGAACAGAGAACACTGGGAATTGCATGTAAGGTGATGCTTCATCACTTGAATTTTTATAGATTCACTAGAGCCTTGACGCTTCTGGAATCCTCTGGGACTCGGTGAGACATGCAGACCCTTGGTCCCTGCTCCAGACCTGCTGAAGCAGAGACCGAATTTTATCAAGATCGCCAGATGATTCTTGGGCATGTTGGGGTCTGGAAGGCACTGTTAACTCTAAGATTAAGGATGAAGAGGGAGGAGGTAGCAAAAATACGAATCATCCCGTTACCACTGACAGTGTGCTTCTCAGGTGATAGTCGAGTGTCGGCTGGTTTTTGCCAGGGGACTTAAGAGTTGGAAAATTTAAGTTTAAGTAATAGCTAATAAGCTTAGTAATCAATGCACGTAACAGTTTTTGTTCCAGGAATTGAAGGTATGACTCACCCTGACTCCAGGAGACCATAAACAGTCCCACCTTTGTTCCTCAGAAGGACTGCAAACAACTCAAAATGATATCTGAGCCACTGTGCTCCAGGGTGAGATGACCACCACCCAGGACACAGCTAAAGACCACTGCCTGGGGCACAGCTAAAGACCACAGCCCAGGACAAGAATGCTGAAGTTGTTTTTTCCTAATCCAATTAACTTTTCCCCGAATTTCAAAACCTCTCACCACACCATGTTTATTCCCTGCTATAAAAACCTTGGCCTGGAAAGAAAAGACAAGATGGTCTGTTAGGGTATGAACCCGCCATCTTCTCAGATCGCCGGCCATCTGAATAAAGCACCCATAGAGATTCAATCCTGTCTCTGCTTATTGGGTTTGGTAGTGACAGGCAGCCTGAATGCCGGTGTCTTTTCCATTTCAGTTTCATTTACAAGCTTATGGTAACTCTGAAAGGAAGCAATATCATACCCATTCTACCGATGGAAAAGTTGACCCTCAGAAAAGTTCAATCACTTCCCAAAGGTCACTATTTAATGACAGGGACAAGATTCTAACTCAAGTATCTCTGATACCAAAACCAGTATCTTTCCCACTAAGCCTTTGGGTGCCCTTCAGAATGCTCTGGTGATAAAGAATCCACCAGCTTTCTGGAATTACTTTGATTCTGTGATGTAGTTCTTGGGCCCAATGATAAACTGCCACATCTCTTAGGTAGTTCTGAAATCTTTCCTGTGTGAACAAAAACCTCTTCAAAACATCACTAGATGGGGATATTCTTAATCATTAAACAAATAAAAAGAAAAAAACTGTCTACATTTTCCCCCAAATCACTAGCCATAACTGTAATGAAGATACTGTAAACAATTAAATAAAACTTAGTGGAGAAAGATTACTTCAACATACCATTCCACTGAAAATTATCTTTTGCAGCATTCCACAGTGATATCAGAATTGATACCATTGATAAGTTCTCTTATCACTGATAAGTAGGATTGATGAGCTCTCAATATGAAAAGCCCTTCTACTCTCAGACCAGGAGCTTCCCAGAGGTAACAGGTCTTTTTTAAATACTTGATTTTTTTAGAGCAGTTTTCGGTTTACATGAGAATGGAAAGGAAGGTACAGAGATTTCCCATGAGCCCCACTGTCAGGGACAGTTTCACGTGGTCCTCCTTAAGGAAAAGGATGGACTAGGGCCTCCAAGGGCAACAAACAGACATCTCCAACGTCACCCCACCTTCTAGCTTGAAAGCAGCAAGGGAGCTTGGGGGAAACCCAACCCCAGGCTAAGCGTGGGAAGAGCATCTTCCCTTTGATGCTGGGGGAAGCTCCTGCCACAGGCCCACAGCAACAGGCCGAGTAGGTCTTGCTTAGGTTTGCCACCTCCCAGAGAAATAAATCCCAATTTACTACGACAGGAGCATGGCAGAGGGGGGAGTTCTTTTTCCACTGGTTACTGGATGTGACTCTGCCAGTGGGCACCTTCCAAGGCATATCTGAAGTGGGAAACTCGCCAAGTCACTCACTGACAGTCTGGTATCCGCTCTCTGCAGCTT
This sequence comes from Tonatia bakeri, assembly GCA_004024845.1. Taxonomy (NCBI): domain Eukaryota; kingdom Metazoa; phylum Chordata; class Mammalia; order Chiroptera; family Phyllostomidae; genus Tonatia; species Tonatia bakeri. Next base: position 26,083 of record PVIA01000437.1, read on the forward strand.
CCTCAGCAAAAACCGAGCACAGATAACTTCGCCTGAGGAATCGGGAAAAGCCACCTCCCAGAAGACGCCTCGGCCACCCTCGGCATGGTTTTCAGACGGGTGTGGGCCACACCACGTGTCCTTCCCCGGCCCCACACAGCCGGGCTTCTCTCTGCCTCATGACGGTCACTGGTGTCAGGGCTCTCCCAAAGCAGGTTCCAAGAAGCTCCGATGTCATGTCTTTGCATCAATGTTCAAACAAACCAAGATGCTTTTCTGAGTTAGTGAAGGGCATTGCTTCTGGGCCTTACTGGCTCTAACTCTCCTTAACTGTGTGACCTTGGATAAATTATCTGCCTCGTGATGTCTCAGTCTTGCCATCTTTAAAATGAGGATAATGACAGCATTTCACAATAGCATCGTTCTCAATGAGCTAAAAAAAACGCGACACAAATGTAGAGTGTGTCGTTGCCAAAGGCTTTTCTAATTCATTCAGCAGGGGACTGACAGTTCGGGTAAAAACGGCTCAAAAAACATTTGAGAAATTGAGATTTAATGGGCACTTTGAAAGAATATCCGAATAAGATCGCTGGATTAGATATAAAACTGGTAAATGTCCTACCAACGATAAATCCATAACCTTTGGAGTCGTCTCTTCCTCCAGAAAGAAAACATTTGCATCTCCACCAGATGAAACCTACATGTCAACAGGTAACGTGAAGAGCCCAGGCCCCATTCAACAAGAAATAGTGAGTAAAACAAAGGTACCTGCTACAACTGTGCCACCCAATATGGCAGACACTAGCCTCATATGGCTATTTAAATTTAAGTTCATTAAAAATAAGTAAAACTTAAAATTCAGTTTCTCGGCAGTGATATTGTCTTAAGTGCCCAGTGGCCAGATGCAGCCAGTGGCCGCTGTCCGAGACAGAGCAGAACAGACAGTTGCCATCACAGCTGAGTGCGGTGGTGGACAGCAGTGCCCAGGGAACTCCTGGGTGGGAGGACTAGCTTCCCGTGGGTGCCTGAACAAGTCAGAGCAAACTCAGTGGCTTAAATCAACACAGATGTATTATCTCAAGGTTAAATAAGTCAGAAGTGGCTTAGCTCAATTGTTTCTCTGTTCCAGGTTCCCCAAGGCCAAAGTCAAGATGTCAGGCAGCTGGGCTCTCATTGGGAGGCTGTGGGAAGACTCCACTTCTAGGAGCTGGTCTTGCTCCTAGATGCTGTTTGCATTCTTTCTCCTGCTTTCCCTGTGGTCCTCTCTAGCAATGTCCGCCAAATCCTGCTCGCCCCTCGAATGCCTCAGACTCTCCTTCTGTTGCATCTCTGGGACTGACAAGACCTGGAGACCATTCTCTGCTTTTATTGAGGGCTCCAATGATTAGATTTTGCCCACCTGGACAATCCAGAATAATCTCCCAACCTTGAATTCTATAATCTAAATTACTTCTGCAAAGTCCCTTCTACTATGTAACACAACAGATTCACAGGATCCAGGGATGAGGATGTGGATATCTTTTGATCTGCTTACCACAGCAGGCTTGTTGGACAATGTTGAGTGTGATCTCAAGAGATTGTGCAGTCTTCTCTTTGTCTTAATTCCAAGCATTGGGTAATTTTTCTTAACGATTTCCTAGGGTTATTGTGAGGATTAAAGGTATGAATCTGCCTAAAGTGCTTGGAACAGGGCCAGGTGCAGAGTAAGTGCTACAGAAGTATACCATTGATCTTTCTGTGCCTCAGTTTCCTCAACTATTAGAACTGAGTAGCACTGTGTCTTCAGTATGAGGCTGCTGTGAGGATTAAAGACCAACCCCGATTAGAATTAATAGTGTCTACACAGAAAGAGGGCTCAGAGTGCCATTGATCTTGGTGGAAGAACAAAGGCAGTTGATAAACTGTAGACTGTTGATAAACTGTAGTCCTGCTCCCTTTGGATGGAGGAAGAGAGGTCTAGCCCCTCCCCTTCCATCCTGCGCTCCCCGTGCATTTCAGGGATGGCAGCTGAACCCTCGGAGGCCCACTGATAACAGCTCAGGGTGAGCCACACTCTCCCTCGATGAACTGTCTGTCTCAAGCAAACTGCCCCACACTTCGTCCCACGGAGCACAAGAAACAGGGGGTCTGCGCAAGTGTTGGCCGGAGAAAACACAGGGAATGGAGCCTCCTGGACTAGCACCTGTGGGTTGCCTCCCAAAAAAGCCAAAAGGCCACTGAGGTTTAAAGTTCTCCTCTGGGCAGCCTTTGGTGGTTGAAAAACACACATGAAAGGGCAGGTTTTATCGGCTTGTTGATAAGTGCTGAACTCCAGATCTTCAGGCCTTGATCTTGTCCTGTCTATGAGGCCTTTTCTGCCTCCCCTAGGGGTACTGTCCCTGCTGTTGCCCACAAGGACTTCTGGTGGCAGTAATTATGTCACTTCCTTTTTGTTGCAGGTACAAATCTCATGAGGGTCCTGGACATAAGTATGTTAGAAATGTGCCTTTGTTTTCTAGAATTCAATGTAATTTCTATCTGAGCGTCTATTTCCACCATGAGGCCCATGTCGGTCAATATAGGGTTTCCACCCCTCGCGGCCTTGTGTCTTACGCATAATTTGAGATCAACGTAGAACCAAGGCTATTGGAAGGCACAGGGGGCTGGGAGGATGGCTAGGCTGCTGGTCTTCAACTGCCACCTAGCGACACCCCCTGGGTTGGTGTGTCCAGCATCCAATATGGCCCTCAGCAGTTGGCTCCTGCAGGACACCCCTAGACCCCTCATAGGTTCTGCCATGGGAGGGACTTTCCTCTAAGTCAGTTCTGTCATGTGTGCACAGAAGTATTTTGTAATTGCTCAGCCATGCCGACAGCACTAGGACCCATCAGAGCCATCCCAGTCCCATCTGCACAAATACCCCTTGCAGCCACGTACACTTGGCTCATGACGAATTCTCTGGAAATAATCTCCCACCAGCACAGGTACACAGATGCACACAGCCCTCAACACCTCTCACTTCTTCTCCAATCAGGGCACAGCCAGCCAAGCCTGCTTCCCCAGCCCAGAGAGCTGAGTCTCCCAGACTGGTCACATGGATAATCACTTAAAACTAATTACTCACTTGTGTCCCAGAGATGGCCCCCAAACATCTGGTTCCTATAAGCCTCCCCTCCTCCCCACACCTCACCCTGAAATGTTCTACCAAATGTTGCAGGAAAAAATACAACTTTCTGGGCAGCATCGCGGCTGGTTGATGACCCAGCTCTGCAGGCTGACGCCGGGGACAAATCGGAGAGGGCCTGATTTCAGTGTGGTCGTTTTCCCTGGTGCAGGGCTGAACTCTCCCCCTCCCTCCCTCCCTCTCTACCAACCCAAGAGAAGACTGTCCCCCTGAAATCAGGGGGCTGTCCCAGAGCTTTGTGGTACTGTACACTTTCCCTGTGATGCCTTGCTCCATTCTTTCATTGGTTTATTTAGTAAACCTTTGTTAGGGTTCCCAGTGCAGGCCACTGTTAGGCCCGGGGTGACAAACAGTAGAAATATCCAAGATTATAAAGAAAAGGAAACCCTTGTGCACTGTGGGTAGGACTGCCAATTTGTGCAGCCGCTATAAAAAAGAGTATGGAGATTCCTAAAACAACCTGAAAACATACCTACCACATGACCCAGCAACTCCACTCCTGGGTATTTATCCAAAGAAATAATTCAAATCCATATGTGCACCCCTATGCTCAGGGCAGCATTATTTACAATAGCCAAGATATGCAAGCAATCTAGGGGTCCATCAGCTGTGGCAATATATACAATGGAATATTACTCAGCCACGAAAAAGAATGGAATCTTACCATTTGCAAAAGCATGCATGGACCTACAAGGCATTATGCTAAGTAGAACAGGTCAAACAGACAAAGACAAATGCCATATGATTTCACTTATATGTGGAATCTATACAACAAATAAATGAACAAACAAAACAGAAACAGACTCATGGATTCGAAAAACAGACTGATGGATGTCAGAGGGGAGGGGTGTTGGGAGGCCGGGTGAGAAAGGTGAAGGGATTGAGAAGTACAGGATGGTAGTTGCAAAATGGTCACGGGAACGTGAGGTGCAGCATAGGGAATACAGTCAGTACTATTGTAATGACTGTCTATGGTGTCAGGTGCATGCTGGAAATATCAGGGGGAGCACTTTGTAAAGCAGATGATTGTCTAACCAGTACGCTGTACACCTGAAACCAATACAGAATAGTATTAAATAGAAACTGTGATTGAACCAAAAGAATCTTTGCACCCCAATGTTCATAGCAGCACAATTTACAGTAGCTAAGTGCTGGAAGCAACCTAGATGCCCATCAGTAAATGAATGGATCAAAAAACTATGGTACATTTACACAATGGAATTCTATGCAGCAGAAGGAAAGAAGGAGCTCCCACCCTTTGCAACAGCATGGATGCAACTGGAAAGCATTACGCTAAGTGAAATAAGCCAGGCATAAGCCAGGCTAAGTGAAAGACAAATACCATATGATCTCACCTTTAACAGGAACCTAAACAACAAAACAAAGAAACAAGCAAAATATAGTCAAAGACACTGTAATAGAGGACAGGCAGAAAGTGACCAGAGGAGAGAGAGGAGGGAATTTCAGGGGAAAAGGGGAAGGGTTTATAGGAACAAATATAAAGGACACATGGATAAAAACTAGGGGTAGGGTGGTAATGGGAGGGATGTTGGGAGGGAGGGGTGGGTGGGCTGGATTGGGAGTAAAGGGGAGAAAACTGTACTTGAACAACAATTAAAATAAAATTTAAAAAAAAAAGAAACTGTGATTGAAAAAAATAATCTAAAAGTTAAAATAAATAAATGGGCAAAGACAATGTGGTGCGCACACTGGAACATTACGCAGCAGTAAAAAAGAATGACATCTTGCCACTTGCGATAACATGGATAGACCTAACGGGTATTAAGCTGAGTGACATAAGTCAGACAGAGAAAGACTGATACTGATTGGTTTCACTTACCTGTGGAACTACAAAAACAAAGCAAATGGACAAACAAAACAAAAACAGACTCATCTCAACAGAGACCAAAGGGATGGCTACCAACCAATGTCACCCCAATAAATTCAATCAAAAAGAAAAAATCAAAAAAAAATTTCTTAAAGGGGGATGGATACCAGAGGGGAGAGGGTGGAAGGAATGGGTGAAAAAGGTAAAGTGGAATACATTCAGTTGATGATATTGTGATAAATTTGCACGGTGACAGATGATTACTAGAATTAGTAAGGTGATCACATTGAAAGGTATAAAAATGTTGAATCACTATATTATACACCTAAAACCAATGTAAGTAATATTGTATACCAACTAACTATACTTGAATTTAAAAAATTAAATTTCAGAGAAAGTGTAAAGCATGACCTATTACAACCCTGTCTTGCTAGAGCACAGTCTTGGGGAAGGGAGGTGGCAGCCACAGCCACACAACTGCTGCAGCAGCCAAACCTAGACTAGAACCCGGCATTGCTGAACGCTCGCATCCATGGGGAACCTGAGGCCTGAGACTTGCAAGCACAGCAACTCCATTCATAGCAGCAAAGAGATCCTTGCTATTGACCTGGTGGCTGTTCCAGAAACTCCAGGCCATCTGCCATGCTGAGATCTAAGACTCATTGGTATCTGCCCAGCAAGCATGGCTTGGAAAGCCCCTGAGTATTAGAGATGCCTGTGCCCCTTTCCTTCCTTTTAATCCGATGAAGCTTCCCTAAATCTATGACCGTCATCCTGCCTACATCTATTTGCCTTCTGGACCCGAGTGCTGGCCCCTCCCACTGTCTTGGCTCACTTTCACCAGTCCTCTGAGGAGACACAGCATTGCAACAACTTCCCAGCCAGTCTCCGATCTTCTGTCCACCACTGCCACTGGAGTGCTCTTTACAAAATGCAGACCTGAGCAGGAGCCATGCCCCACCATCCTGCTTAAGTCCTCATGGCTTCCTACAGCCAGAGGTAATTTTGAAGAACTTTGTTGACAAGAGCTTCCATGCTCCAGCACTCACTGACATTTCCAGGCTCATCTTCCAGCACTCCCCATGTTCCTCCCCCAGCACCTGGTCCAGTGATCCAGGAAGACTTAAAACCACGCTCCTCTCCACAACCACCGCCCTCTCTTGTGTTTTCATACCACGCCACATGCCCAGAAAGCCTTTCTCCCACACCTCCACCTCAGATCTCAAAGCCACCTCCACCCAATTCAGTTGTCACCACATAAGTTCACTATTCACCATTGCTCTGGGAACATGAATTGTGGCTCCCTCTAGTCCTGTAATACTTCACTCAGTTGCTGTCACATTGTGCATTGTGTGCTAAACTAAATTATATCAGAGAGAGAGAGAGAGAGAGAGAAATGGAAAGGCAGAGACACTCCAAACTCAAGCTCCCATATACTTTCTTCCCTTCATTTCCACCCTCTACCTGCATCTGGTGGAAACATTTCCACTTCGTATTCACCAGGCCATTTCTTAACTTTAGGGTATTCCAGGTGAAGGGGTTGGAGCAATATTTGCAGTGCAAGGCAGAGCTTTTTTCCCCCTACATACTCCCATTAAAGCCATCAATAAATTAGATTAGTGGTTTCGACATTTTTCTGCCTACTTGCTGACCTAAGCCACTAAATAGAGCCTCTATAGTCCTTTCTTATAGCCCATCTCAGTGTTTATAAGGTGGTAGAGGTTGTGGGACTTACCTGTCGCCGGGCCAAGGTCAGAAGGAGCAAAACACAGCTTTATTAGACTTTGGAAAAGTTCCCGATGGGAGACTCCTTCTCACATATATCGTTGTAGCTGGTAAAATACCTTCCAGCCCCGCTGAAAGGGTGGGCCGTGGCCAGTAACCCTCACCTAATATATCACCATAAATCTTATTCCTATCACCTTTTATTCCCTACTCTTTCTCTCCAATGGCTGGGCTGTATGAGGTCACTAGGAAATTGTTAGTGTTCCCTTCCCCCAGGACCGAGGAACACACTTCACGTTTCAGTTCCTGCTGCTCAGATTCATTACGGGTGGGCCTTGGGGGTTAATGGGAGTGTTATGGCAGAATCAGAGGCTCCTAGAACCATGGGTATGTTAAAACATCATCTCTGAGTTTCTCGTTTTACAGCAGAGGAAGCAGGAGGTCTGTAGGGGAATAAGTCCTCTTCTGTTATAAACAGAAGTACAAGGTTTGTCCGGAAAAAGTCCAACCATTGTTAACATAATGAGAATGGTTTGCATAACATCCATGTAACCTGGCAGCCAGGGAGGGTGGACTGGAATGCACACATGTGAATAATGACAACTTCACTGTACTAGTCATTGGGGGTGGTAGATGCCACTGAGTGAGCACATGTACTGTGTGGCTAACGTATTCAAAATGACTGAGAGACTAGAACAACAAATCTGCATCAAATTTTGCATTAAGATTGAACATTTCCCCACAGAAAATACAGATGAGTCAGGAGGCTGAAGCTATGAGCAACTGCTGATTTGGCAGCTTCATCAGGACAACGCACCTGCTCATGCATCACTTCCCTGCAGAGATTTTGGGCGAAACATCAAATCACCAATGTGACTCAGCCCTTCTACAGCCCAGATTTGGTGCCCTGCAACTTCTGGCTTCCCCAAAACTAAAATCACCTTTGAAAGGGAAGAGATTTCAGACCTTTAATGAAGTTCAGGAAAATATGACAAACAACTGATGGTGATTCCAACAAAGGATGTTGCAGTGTTTTGAACAGTGGGAGAGATGCTGGGAGAACTGTGTGAGTTCCCAAGGTGCCCACTTTGAAAGGGACTAAGGCGTCATTGTCCTAGGTATAATGTTTCTCGTGTCTTGTATCTTCTTCAACAAATATCTCTATTTTTCATAGCACATGGCTGGATACGTTCTCGACAGATCTCATAAACCACCTAAAGAAGCATTCTGCAAGCTATGGCCCACCTGGCTTGGCTCACACTGGGCACCAGAATCTTGACGGAAATAGATGACTCTGGTTACCCAGCTCAGGCGTCTCCACAGACTGATACCTGCAGGAGTCCTTAGCACAGGACCCAAGGACAACAGAGTTCATTCAAAAGCCTGACCTCATGCTCGAACATGAAAACTAGTTACATTTTTCTCAGATAATAAATAAATGCTGTATACATACAAAAATAACCACCTTCTAGCTCCTCCTTGCCAAGAAACAAACGAGAGTCCTGAGCTCACCTACCTTTTGGTTACTGCTTGCAGGGTATAACTTTTTCAGTCCTTTTACTTTCAACCTATTTGTGCCTTTGAATTGAAGCATTTTACTTGTAGACAGCATATATGGATATGCTAGATACAAAAAGTTGGATAATCTTTTTTATCTAGTCTGCCCATCTCTGTCTTTTAATTGAAATGTTTAATACATTTATATTTAATGAAATGACTGATAAGGTAGGATTCATATCTCCTATTTTGCTATTTGTTTTCTGTATGTCTCATGTCTTTTTTCTTTATCTTTAAATCATTTCATTTTTTGTGTGTGTTAAATGGGTATTTTATTTTAGTCTGATATTTAAATCCCCTTGTTTCTTTCATTATTTTTCCAGCTATTTTCTTTGTGGCTTCTCCAGAAATTACACTATATTTTTAATTTGTAACAATTTAGCTCAGATTAACACCAACTGAATTTCAATAGTGTACAAAACTTTGCTTTTATGTAACACCAGTCCCTCACCCCTTCTTTGTGTTGCTGTCATACAAATTCCATCTTCATACAGTGTGTGCCCATCAAAACAGATTTACAGTCATTGCTTTATGCAGTTGTGTTTTAAATCAGGCTGGAAAAAAATTACAAACAAAATATCCATGTACATTAACCAATGTCACTCCAATACAGTTAATTTAAGAATATACATTTATACTGTGTTTTATACTCTCCTATGTAGTTACTTTTACTGATGTTCTGTATTTCTTATGCAGGTTCCAGTTACTCTCATATGTCTTTTATTTCATCCCAAAGGATTCCTTTAGTAGTTTTAATAAGGTGGATATGCTCTTTTGTTTATCCTGGAATGCCTTAATTTCACCTCATTTTTGAAGGATAGTTGTATGAGATAAAGGATTATTGGTTGATACTATTGTTTAGTACCTTAAATATGCAAATCCACTGTCTTCTGGGCTCCATGGTTTCTGTTGAAAAATCAGCTGTTAATCTTTTTGAGGGTCACTTGTACACTGTCAATCATTTCTTTCTTACTGCTTTCAAGATTCTCTTTTGGGCCCTGGTTGGTGTGGCTCAGTGGATTGAGTGCAGGCCTGTGATCCAAAGAGTTGCTGGTTTGATTCCCAGTCAGGGCACATGCCTGGGTTGCAGGCCAGGTCCCCAGTGTGGGGTGTGTGAGAGGCAACCACACACTGATGTTTCTCTCCTTCTCTTTCTCCTTCCCTTCCCCTCTGTCTAAAAATAAAAATAAATTAGAAAACTAAAGAAAAGATTATCTTTTTGCCTTTGATTAAAATATGTAAAAGTGTGCATGTCCTCAACTTTAGTCTATTTGGAGGTTACCAGTCTTCTTAGATGTGTACATTAAACTTTTTCATCATATTTGAGAAGTCTTCAGCCTTTATTTCCTCAAATTTTCTTTCTCCCATTCTCCTTACCCCAGTCTACTTTTTTGAGACTCCTATTATGTGTATGTCCCACAGATTTCTCAGGCTCTTCTTTTCTTTCTTTTTTCTTTTTGTTCCTCAGACTGGATCATTGTAATTACCCATTTTTGAGTTTGCTGATTTTTTTCTCCTTGCCTGCTTAAATCTAATGTTGAAACCCTATAGTTAGTTGTTCATTTTAGTTACAGTACTTTTCAAATACAGAATTTGTATTTGGTTCTTTACTATAATTTTTATCTCTTTATTGACATTATCAATTTGGTAAGACATCATTTTCATGCTTTCTTTTAATTATTTAGATATGTTTTCCTTCAGATTTTAGAACATTTCAAATAGCTGATTTAAAGTATTTTCCTAGTAAGTTTAACATCTAGGCTTCCTTGGTTTTTAGAGATGGCTCTTTTTCCTGTATTAGAGACATACTTTTATGCTTCTTTGCATAGCTCATAAGTATTTGTCAAAACTGAGCATTTCAATAATGCAGTGATTCTAAAAATCAGATTCTTCCCCCACCCTCCAACCAGAGTTTCTGTTGTTGTTCGATTTTGTAGCTGTTGTCTGCTTAATGACTTTGCTGAACTATTTCTGTTGACATGTGTCAACTCTGAATTCTCTGCTTTCTTAGCTTAGTGGTCAGCTAATAGTTACACAAACATTTCCTTAAATTCTTGGAACCAATACATCTCCCAGTCTTCACCAGTGGGTTCTGGGTGAATGCTGACCCTGCCTCCAGTGATCAGCTGTTCAGATAAAACCCTTGTCTTAGCTTTCAGTTCCCCCTGAGAAGAGCCTCAAAGTCAGCCGCTGTTGAGAGACTTTAGAGCCTTCTCAGTTCTTCTCCAAGCACTGGCATGGGCCAAAGCATGCATGTGGGCTTCTAAATTATCGGGTCTATGCCAAACTTCTCCAAATCCCCATGTGGAAATCTTATTCCCGGCTTTTTCTTTTATTTATTTATTTATTTATTTATTTATTTATTTATTTATTTATTTATTTTGGTTTGACTATTATTTGTCCCAACTTATCCACTCTCTCAGGCAGCCATGATATTAAGCAATTGACTTCCATTGTTTTCAACAAGGTGCTTCTAAGAAAATGATTTTTCACCCTCGATGGGCTTTGAATCAATTAAAATAAGGACAGCCTCAAGAACAGGGTCTTCCAGGAGACCACCAGACGGATCAGTTAATGGCAGTTCTATAGAAATAGAGCTTGGACAGAGTTCCAGTCCCCTTCTTCTCTGTCCGGAGGATGGCGGGCTGCTGTTTTCACTGTGGTCATTGGCTGTGGGTGTTCAAGGTCACCAGGGAGCCAGAGATGAGGGAATGGGACTTGGGGAAATTAAAACTCCATTGTTCATACCAACTCTTCATACTAATAATCAGCTGTTTTCCTTAAATAAATGCCCCCTGGATTGCTTCAAGCTTTTTGTTCATTTCCCTATTTTGAAAGCATTGATTCCAACAATTTTTGTAAATGTTTTCACTGCTTTTGTAAGGGAAAGACTCTTCAGACATTCTAATTCCATCATTTTCACTGAGGTCTAACCCGGATTCATTTTAAATCAATGTTTCTTTGCTCTGTTTGACCCATTTAAGTTTCTGGCTGCTCTGTTTCTGCTCCTTTCCGTTCCTGTTTCCTCATTCCCCACTTTCAATCCAAACATTTTTTCTCCTGCCTCAGTCTTTAAAATATTTCTTCACTTCCACTGCCATTGGGTTTACTTAGGGTTTTATCCTCTCTCACCCAAATTATTACAGCAGTATCCAAACTGGTCCCTTTGCAGCGGGTCTTACACTCTCTGAATCCATGCACCATCCATAGCTAGACTGACCATTTTAAAACATACACCTGGCTGTGCCTTCCCTTGCTCAAGCTCTTCCATAGATCCACATCACCTCAGTGACAAAGTCCAGTCATCAGCATGTCAGGGCACACAAGGGCCTCTTGATCTGACCCTGAATTTCCCCTCTGCCCTTGCTCTTACCTCAGCCATATGTAAATATGAAATTCCGTATAAATCCTGCAGTCTCTCCATAGTGTTCTTGTCCCTGGTTCTCCTAGTGAATTCATTCCTTCACCCACTCAACACATATTTCCTAAACACTATGCGCCAGGCTCTATGGAAGGCAGAGGGGAAAAGTAAACAAGGCAGAAAAGTCCCTCCCCCCGTGGACGTCACATCAGAACAAGAAACTACCAATAATCAAGTACATTAATAAACAAACGAGATAATCACAGAATGCTGTAACTGCAGAAAGGAGGTTACATGGGGCAATAGTACTCATCAAGCAGTGCGAGAAGAAAAGCTCTCTCTAAAAAAGAAACTTTTGAGCTGAGACCTAAAGCAGGTCAGGGAGCCAACAAGGCATGAGAGGAAAGATTCTCAGTGCAACAGCCCTGAGACCAAAATAAAACCCATTAGAAATTAAAATAGAGAAAAATTGTCCCAGAAACCTCCACGCATTCCAGTGAACACACACACATATGTGCACACTTCTCTTAGGTTCCTCAAGTGAGTAATTGCTGAATGGACCAGCTGACAGATGGGAAATCCTTGCACAGAGCTATGACAAGGGGAAGTCTGTGGGAAAAGGTGGTGTTATTTAGCTGGCCCACCCCTGCTGAGTGAGTCCAAAGTTTCCCTTGGATGCATTCCCACCTGAACTTCCACCCTATGAAGCTAAAAGGGCCTTTAACATGCGTGTTTTATACGAAGAAAGAGATGAGGATTAAGTAGCAGCTGCTTAGGGTTGAATGCAGAGAAGAAACACATATATGCTTGGTTGTAAAGTGACTATATTTTTAAAAGAAACTTAAAACCCTCCATCCATGCTGCCCAGAATGGTGATCCAGTTAAGGAGCGTTGGGTAAGCAAAGGCCTTGGAGGGAAATGGCGAGAGGAATGAGAAAGTGCTCCACAAATAGGGCGAGAGGGGTGTTGACTGAAAAGGTGATAGACGCTTGCAACTGAGTATCCAGCCCACAAACACAGGCCCGTGGAGGATCTCTTGTCGAAGGGGGAGCATAGCCTGATGGTCCTGGAAAGTTCTTCCCGTTGCAAGCACTCAATGCGCTCATTTATTTAATATGCAACTGTTGCGTGTCTACAATGTGTCAGCCCCTTCTCTGGGTCCAAAGATATGTGAGTGAACAAATAAAGACCCCTGTGAAGAAAGTCCGACAATAAGTAAGTAACTAGGTAGCGTACAGAATGTGCCCAGAGTTAGTGAATGCTGGAGAGGAAAACTAAAGCCGGAACAGGAATTAAGAAGGGCAGAGGGGTTCTACTTCCAGCCAAGAGGGAGTAACAGGAACCAGATTTACCCTTCCACTGAAAACAAACAGAAAACCTGGACAAAATATACCAAATAATGGCTTTCAAGTCATTGGGTGTCAGGGGATAAATGAGAGACAGGGGACAAAAAACAAACCATCAAAACGTGTTAGCTTACTGCCTGGAGGGGGTTTCCAGGCTGGAGTGCTGGGAGGAGGAACACAGGTAGAGCCCTGCCTTACTCCCTGATCGTGGAAGATGGAGTTGACAGTCTGGGGAGACCAAGGCAGCTAGAGTTTCCAGGAAAAAGTACCGGAGGGAATAGCGCTGTTCAGAGAGAAAACTCTGAAGGTCTTCCAAGGGTCCGTTTCAAGTACTTAGCAGAGTACTGATCAGCACACGCAGGTGAGGGAGCTACTCAAGGCTGGGAAAACAATATGGTGAAAGCGAGCCTGCAGTGTTCCAGGTACAGCAAGGTGCCTGATGTGGCTAAGGTGGTCCAGGGGAGAATAGTAACAGATAAAATCAGGGAGGTGATGGGGTGAGGGCAGCTCAGGTTGGGACTTGTAAGCCACTGGAAGGACTCTGGGTTTTGCTCCAAGGCACATGGGGGCCACGGGAGGGTTTTGAACAGAGAGGTGGTATGATCCATGTTTTAATTTAAAAGAATCACTGTGAACTTGAGTGGGCAGTAGATTTTAGGGGCAAGGTGAAGGCAGTGGAGCCCTCTGGAGGCTGGTCTTATAATCCAGGCAGCAGTTCACAGTGGTCAGGACCATGGCATGGCAGTGAAGGCCGGGAGAACACATCAGATTCTGAATGCAGTTTGGAAGAACAAGACTTATTAACAGGTTTATTCCAGAGAGTCAGACTGTCTTTATATTAGAAAATCTTTTGAATAGTCTCGACTTTTATGTCATTCTGTTTGATCCATACAACAGATGTCACAAGCTAACGTAGACCCCTCTCCAAGCAAAGCCACCATACTATCTCTTCTCTCTCCCTTTTCCTGGGACTGGAGTGTAAAGATCTGAGACTTCGGTTGGGCTTGGTACGGTGAAATAGAAATAATTATTGTCTTTGCCTACTTTGGTCTGATGCTAAACTAACTTAGGAAAAACTGGTGTTCTGTGTGGTCCAAACTTGTCTTCTAGAGTTCTTTAATTGGAATGTGACCTTTTTCATAGTTATTCCTTGGGCATGATTCCCCTTTAGAAATGTCATTAGGAGAGGTAGCAGAATTTGAGATAGGATTCAGTTATTCCTGGTTCCTCTCACCAGTTGCCATAATAGTACTCCAGGTCCCCACGTGACTTCCAACAGGATGTTATTAATATAATCCATCACACCAATGAACTAATTGAATAAAAGCCATGTATCAATTTTAACAAATTCTTAAACTATTTACAATAAAATTCAAAAGCCATTATTGTTTATTTTAAATCTTGGTAAAAGTGAAGAGAAGACTATTTTTTTTAAGGTAACAAAGAATATCGATATTGAAAGTAATCGACAGAATCATCCCTAATGGGGTTTTGTTAGAGGATCTCTTATGAAAGTCAAGGAGAAGTCAAGAACAACAGGCACTCTGATTTTATTTACCATTCTTGTGTAACTTCTGGATAATACAGTAAGATAAAATTAAAATAAACAAAATTTATAATTGTCTTATATGCCATATGGATGTCTTACAAATAAAAAGCTTTATTTATTTGGAATCTATATTATTGCATACCTAGAAAACTCAGCAAAAAATTAATGAAAAACTTTTGAACTAATAAGCTAATTCAATAATGTGACTGGGTGCAAATATGTATTTTTTAAAGTTTTTCCCATATAGCTAAAATAATAAATTATAAGCTATAAGAAGATCCCCTTTACAATAACCAAAGTGTTTTGGATTCTGAGAAGAAACTTGATAACTTTATATTCAGAGTATTTATATGTTATTTAAAGCATTTATGCTATATTGACATAATACAAAGTGCAAATTAACAGTTTGATCGTAGAGGATTCAAAGAAAAAGGGACAATATTAGAGACTGGTAATTGTAGGCAAGAGATATAAGGCTCTGAACGAGGGGAGTGGCAGTAGGTGTGTGAAGAGGATACCATTTGGCTGATATGTAGAGTCAGAATTCGACAGGGTAGTAAATGATGTGATGAGAGGTGAGGGGGGTAGTTCAGGCTAAGTCCTAGTCTCGTGCAAAGCAGCAGCTGGGACAGAGCACAGGAAGAAGAGCAGCATCTAGAGAGGAAACACGGTAACTATTGAGACATGTTGTGTTTGAGTTGCTGTAAGACATCAAAGTAAAATCCAGGTAACTGACTTAGGAGAGAAATTAGTTCATTCATTCTATTCATCCAGTGAATAGTTATTCAAATCATGGCCAGAAATGTAGACCTGACAATCATTCCCCTACAGAATTTTAGGGATAGTGATGGGAAGAGAAAATGGGCCAAAGAAGAGAATGCTAAGGGATCCCCAGCATTTAAAACAAGCAGAAAGGAAGGAACCATAAAAGACTGTGAGAAGGAATGGTCCAAGAGGTAAAACGGAAAAGCAGGTTGGCATGGTGCCACAGAAGTTAGAGATTAAAAAGAAGCCATTATTAATTGGACCTAATGACAGGGAGCAGCTAAATACTGAGGCTTTGAAAGAGCCCTTTGGATTTCAAAATCAGAAAAATATTGGTGGCATTTGTTTGATAAATGAATTGAAGAATAAAAGATAGATAAGGGGGGGGGGAAGCAAAAGAAGAAAACTTTTTTGAGATTTGTCCGTGAAGAGAAATGGAAATTATAAAGCTCTAACCGTGGGTGCTAAGAGTGAAGAGCGCATTTCTCATAAGAGAGTCATCCCTTACAGTGATTTTAGGGGGTTTCTTATCCAAAAGTCAAAGGTAAGACCTTCTCTTTGCCATGCTCACAATTAGTTAACAAATATTTTTAAATAACATTCAGAACTCACAGAGACAGACATCAGTGGTACTGAATTAATTTTTTAAAATGTCTCTTTAGTTTGCATTTAAGATAACATTAACTAATTCCCCAAAGTTGCCCACATTGGTTTCTCAAACTTAATAACATGTCCTGTTATGATACTTTGGGCTGCAAGTAATAGAAAATGCCAATTCCACTTGCTTAAATCAGGAATATTTGTTACTATCTCACATAAAGGAGACCCAGAGGTGGAGGCTTTTGAGGTCTGGTTAATTCAGGCAATCAAACATATTAAGTGTTACTGGAGCAAGAACCTGGTTTGGGGAAACAGGTGAGGCTTGGGGTGCCGGGTGCTGCCTATGCCAGGAAAGTGGGTTCCATTCGGAATGGGCACCTTCGCAAACTCATTTGGTGGCCAAACCCAAGCCTTGTCCCCAACACCTGTACCAGGAATGGAGATGGTATTTGGACAACTCTCCTGATTCCTGCCTCTACCTCTCAACCAGTTTATAAGTTGGTCAGAGAAGAAAGATGTTATCTGTTGGCTGTTCTCAAATTCCAGCACCCATGAAAAATATATGACAAGATAAAAATCTGAAAAAAATAACTAAGGTTTTACTTTCCCAAGTCAGGCTGTAAGTCCTCAGGCATCCATTACCACAGGAGATGATCAATTGTGAGTAGAATTATTAAATAAATTGTTATTCATGAGGATCAAAACTTGACAGAGGAAAGTTTTATTTTAGTTAAAAAGCTTAGGTTGGAATACCATAAGCCAGGCCCCAAAGGACTTTGTATTAATACATAAGTTAATCCTATAAGCCAGTGTTTTCAAACTGCAGGTTGCAATTCATTAGTCTCTTGAATAGCTAGACCAGAGGGAATAGACAAGATTTGTAGCTGAAGCCATAAAAATAACAAGTATGATGTATCCTAGCGTGAAAGACTTAAAAACTTCTTAGAAACGGGCTGCATGAAAAGTTTGAGGGGAGAATGCTAGGACAAAAGTCTCCATCTCTGTGGCATCACAAATAAGTCTACGTGACATCATTGCTGAGATAATTAGTACTGTCACTATCATCAGTAAGTGTTTTCCGCCTTCATTACACATTCAGGCGTGCTCACAGCCATTAGGCACTTGATTTTCATGATTACCTTAAGAGGCAAAGAGGAGATATAACACATGCTCTGTTTTAAGGATAATGACACCATGTCCCAGAGTTTATCTGGCTTCCCAAAGTCACACAGTTGGCGATGAGATTAGACTCACCAGATCTTGCTCTTAGCTAAGGATCACTCGCTCTATGACAGTCCACACCTCACAGATTGCCTTTCTCCAATAATGACTCATCAATCTGTTCATTAAAATTATTCCAAGAATTGAACTGGCTCAATATTTCAGGGAGAAGGCCCATTAGAAAGGTCACTGTGGCTTGGTGTAAGTTTATTTAATAAATATTTTTCTTATTTGGAGGTTTTAATTTTAAGTATGTGGTTTACTCTTTTTGTATGATTATTTGCTCAAAAAAATTTTTAGTCAGCAACACACCTCATAAAAATTTAATATGTTTCAGAACCCTTTTTACTGTTTAAAAAAGCACAAATCAGGCATTCTTGCATTTTGAACGTGGCGCCCCAGTAATTGGGCTCTCTCTGAGGAAGGCCCGTCCAAAGTCCATCACGAAATTGCTCTTTTGAAAAGAAAACAACCCTCAAATGGAGGGTTGTCTTGGACCGTTTCTGCACTCACCGAGAGTCCTAACAGCAACCACTTGGAGGTATCCTGACTTCCTGGGTCACCTGCATGTTTCTTTCTTTAAGCTTAAAGGACCCTGCTGTCACGTGCGTCTTTGCCTTTAAGGCAGTAGAACAAGGAGACGATGACTCAGAAGTCAAATAGCCCTGGGTTTACATTGCAGCCCTGGCTCAGCCTTGAACAAGTTAAGTCACTTCTCTGAGCATCATCTTCTCACCTGTGGCTAAGTTTCACACAGGCACGATGTAAGATAACAAACATGAAAACATCCAGCCTGGAGTGAGTCCTCATTGAATATTTACCATCATTGCCTAAGGGCCCCTGAGAGACAGGGTTTGCCCCCACAGTAATCTCGGACTCCACGTGACCTGCCTGGAGAATCAGCACTGAGACCTTGCTCTTCCACCAGGCCCGGAGATTTATCCCCAGGGCCCCTACCTGGCCATGCCCTACAACCAACTGCTTTGAGCAATAAGTTGGTGATGCTTTTTCAAAGTTGGAGAGCAACAGCCTGACCTTTTCAATTCCTTCATTCAATAAGGTATTTATTCAGCATTTTCTATGTGCCAGCTGTCATTCTGGGCATTGAGGAATCAGAAATAAAGATGATGGACAAGATGTTTATTCAACTGGGCTTACCTTCTATCAGGAAACAGACAATAGGTAGACAAGCAAATAAGTGATAAGGAAGTGGGTATTGGTATAACATAGACAATAGGGTAATGTGGCAGAAGGTCAGGAGGTACATTGACAGGCCAATCAAAGGCAGTCTTCCAGAACAGGTGACAGTTACTTTGAGAATGAACTGATTAGGATGGCCTGCCCACGTGCAAATCCAGATAAAGATCAGAGGCCTTCAAACAGGAATCAGCTTGGGGTTCTCATGGACTAGAAAGAACGCCGGTGCGGCTGGCGCGCAGGAGAGTGCAGCTGGAGTCTCAGAGTGAGGAGGGGCTCGGCGGAGCTGAGTGTGAAGAGAAAATCGGATTACACAGGTCCTTGTGGGCCGGGGAAAAGGCAGAGTTTTGTTATGAAAGGAACTGAGCCTGTTATTAGAGGGTGCACAACAGAAAAGTCTCCCCGACTTAGGTTTGTCACTGTTTACTCAGTCTGCTCCTTGGACGGCAAGACGGGAATAGGGCTTCCCTCGGAAGGTATCGCAGACGTCCGAGAAGGACAAGGTGATCAGATGCTGAAGTTCATGGTGGAGATGGACAGAACCGGGCACACTCAAAACACATTTTGGAAATTAAACCAACCAGATCAGAGGCAGAAGTGGTAAAGAGAGAAACCAAGACTAACCCTAGAATGTGCGTCTGGTCACACGGGTGAACTGTGGGGCTGTTCACTGAGGCAACGACACTGGGGCTGTGGGTGGAGGGACGGAGGGAGGGAGAGATCGAATGTTCTCTGTTGCCTTCGTTCAAAGACTGGGTCTCGGGGCAGGAGTTGGGACTCGATCTATATACGCAGGGGCCTTAACCTCTCTATTTGCAGGGCTGGACGCAGTGTATCCAGAGCTGAGGTACCTCAGTAACTTGTACTTGTGTGATGGGGAGAAAAAGCACAACCCAGAAATCCCAGGTCTACTGCTTTACCCACAAGCCTCTTAATTTCTCCACACTTCAATGTCTAGTCCTGTAACACTGGGAGAAAAGGACTGACTGTGTGTCCATTCCATGGCATGTTGCCTCAAAATTGGGTATGTATGTAAAAGTCAGCTGAAACATAAGACACAGGGCAAATGTAAGTTCCATGGAGAGGATTACGGTCCCATGTCCGAAGGGACTCATTCTGCCTTGTTCATCATCTTCAGCACCTGAAGCAGAGGTTCTTAATAAAAAATACTTTACATAAATGAATGAATAATAATAGATTCTTATAGAGCGGAAGACTAGACATCCTAAACACTACAGGTTCCCATAACGTCATGATGTGATCAGTTTGCTACACACCTGCCTACTCCGCAGCTCAAGAACATCTTATTCATCTGAAGTCCAGCACACAGTAGGTGTGCTGTGAAGTAAATTCTCTGCCAGCCAGAATGGGAAACACCAGCGGCCGACTCACATGCACTGTTCCTCCCCAGAGGCCCCATCACTCAATGCCCAGGACATCTCCTGCTTCTTGAGGCCTGCAACCTATGGTTTCGAGTTCAAAGCTGAGTGCTCATGCAGAGCCGAGTGTGCCACGGACAGAAGGGAACACAGGAAGCCATGGGCTCAGCATGGAGCCCCAGAGAAATGGGGGATGGAGGAGTAGGTGTAAAAATGGCCCACCTCTTAGGTCCGGCTTGGGCACAGTATCTTTCTCGGATGAAATCTCTTGCATAAACGAACAAATAAGTTCATGAATACATATTATGCTATTCTTCAAAAGGTTATAAAGCAGAATTTATCTTTTTAAAAGATAAACAGGGCTCTTAAGAAGAATTTGAAGTTCGATCTGGACCATGCGTAGCCACGCCCCCTGCATTGCCCTAGGTACAGGGCCTCAAACATTCCCTACCCTCCGCCCGGCGGACGGGTATGAACAGGAATGAGAAATGGAGGGCTCCACGCACAGGTGCGACTGCAGGCCGCAGCGAGTTCGCGTTCTCCCCGAACACCGTCTCCAGCCCCCTCCTAACTTGGCGTTCAGGGAGTCCACCCTCCACAGTAAGCTCTTGAACTCAGCACAGGACACGCTGGGAAAACACAACGGGTCGTTCTCAGAGGCCCCGCGTGTCGCCTGCTTGTCTGGAGCCGGATGCATCCCTGAACATGTTCTCGCATCTGCACCTGGAGAATTGTCTCTCAAACGTTATAACGGTACTGTAACTGTATTGAAAAAATCCTTACATCTACATAAGCAAAACAACAAATAACAAGTGTTGGAGAGGGTGTGGAGAAAAGGGGACACTAGTGCACTGTTGGTGGGACTGCAGACTGGTACAACCACTGTGGAAAACAGTGTGGAACTTCCTCAGAAAATTAAAAATGGATCTGCCATTCGACCCAGCAACTCCACTGCTGGGACTATATCCTAAGAATCCTAAAACACCAATCCAAAAGAACCTTTGCACCCCCATGTTCATAGCAGCACAATTTACAATAGCTGAGTGCTGGAAGCAACCCAGGTGCCCATCAGTAAATGAGTGGATCAAAAAACTCTGGTACATTTACACAATGGAATTCTATGCAGCAGAAGGAAAGAAGGAGCTCCCACCCTTTGCAACAGCATGGATGCAACTGGAAAGCATTATGCTAAGTGAAATTAGCCAGGCAGTGAAAGACAAATACCATATGATCTCACCTTTAACAGGAACCTAAACAACAAAACAAAGAAACAAGCAAAATATAGTCAAAGACACTGTAATAGAGGACAGGCAGGAAGTGGCCAGAGGAGAGAGAAGAGGGAATTTCAGGGGAAAAGGGGAAGGGTTTGCAGGAACAAAGTTAAAAGACACATGGATAAAAACTAGGGGGAGGGTGGTAATGGGAGGGAAGATGGGAGGGGGATAGGTGGGCTTGATTGGGAGTAAAGGGGAGAAAACTGTACTTAAACAATCATTAAAATAAAAAAAAATGGAAAAGAAATAAAATAAAATAAAAAAATCCTTACATCTTGGAGGTATACATTGGGCTGTTTAGGGGTGAAAGGTCATGTCTGTACTTTCAAATAAGCAAGCAGGGACAAAAGCAGCAGTGAAAAACTAGTCATTACTGCTGGTCTAGGTGAGCAAAATATGGAAGTATATTATTTCTAGGGTCCTATATATTTGAAAATTTTTCATGATAAAAGTAGAAATAAGTCAAAATATCATAAAAAGGAGTATCTGTCTGGGAAGATTATTTAAGAGCATTAAGCGAGATACGTATCACAGATACAGAGCAGGTACTCACTGACGATTAGTCCCACTAACCCTTGAGCTCACATATAGACACATATTCTCAGCACCTTCTCCGTGGAAAACATTCAGAAGCTCTTACTTTCAGGCAACATAATAAATCATACAACTTAATCCAGTTTAAAAACCTCCTACGGTAGTTTTTTATCCAAGATCCTTTGGGCACAAAGACTGTGACGTTCCCAATGACTAGCCACCCAAGTGTTTTCTATTGACCATTTCTTTCTGCAAGGAAGGATGAGGCTGAGATCAGAGCCGTAGCTTTGCCGCCAGACAGATGTAGTGCATCCTCAGGCCGGCTCCTAGCAAAACCGCAAACTTGATTGACTTGGCGGAGCCTCGGTCTCAGTGACAGGATGGAATCGCTGGGTGGCAGACGGTGATGCTCTGAGGGCTAAGAGCGCATGCGCACACAGTAGGTCAGCGTGAAGCTGTCTCCCGCTCACCCCCACCCCAAGGATACTCGAAGAATGAGCAAAGTGCTGTTTGGGGTGGCTTATTAAAGAGTCTAGATTTAGGCTGGGGGATGATTGTACACATTAATCACTGGTTAGCATCAATTATTTTGCTTTCTGGGTTTTTTTATTGGTTTTCTTTTAATTGGCATGGATTATGTTTTAAGGAGCAAATGTGAAATGGCAAGAAAAGCTTATTTCTACAAACAAGTCACTTTTAGAAGGTGTTCTGGAAGCAAGACTATTTTAGCCACAACCAACTGCAAGCTTGTCGTCCAGGACAGGTCTTAGGGTGCTCATGTTAGTCCAGGAAACGGAGCCATCAACTGAACAAACGTGGAAGAGACCAGGCCAAGTGCTGGGTAGAGGGTGTGGGCTTCAACGCTGAGGCCACTGTTATCTGAACAAAAGGTGCTTGTCCCAGAGACAGGAAGGACAGATGGGGCAAAGGAAGAATACACCCGCCTTTCATTGCGCAGCCTGGCGGAGAGAGCATTCCCATAGCGCAGAGGCGAACAGGGTTTCAAGTGCGCAGGGCAGCTGATTAATTGGAACGGGAGATCAAGTATCAACAGTCTTCTGAAAGCCCGGAGGAGCATGGTGAGGTCTCCCTGGGATTTGAGAATGCTCTGGAACAGGCCAACAATAAATGATCTGAAATAGTCCCCAGGACGAGGGGACTGGCTCCCTGGGATGCTGCTCTTCAGAGGGGCTGGCTTAGTTAGGGTTAGGGTTAACAGTGAGAATATTTTATTGCCACCTGCGGAGTGGTAGACACCCAAATATGGCCCCGAGGAAAATGGGGGTGTAGATGATTCCTCCAGGGACACCCAATCCACATTCCAGGTCTGCTCTCTGTAGAGGGAAGGGGCTTCTGACAGGTGTGTGTTCCTGCAACCCCTTGGTGTTCAGAGAGACCCCACTGGTGAGGTATGGGACACATATCCCCCGCCCTGAAGTCTGACCCTCAGAGAGGCACCCACTCATTCACTTGTCCTCACCACAAACACCCACAAGAGATTCAAACCTGGCAGCTGATCCCCATGCATTTACACGTTCATTCACTCTTTTCTTTCATTTGGGGACTTGAGGGAACAGCTCTGAAGACTGAGTCCTGGAGCTGCAGCAGGGAGCAAGGCAAACCTCCTCCCTGACCCAGTTCGAGGGCTTCTGGGGGCAGTGGACCTCAGGCTGAAGCCCTCAAACAGGTAGCTTGGCCTTTCCTAGCCTCAGTTTCTTCACCTATAAAATGGGCATTATTCCACTTCCCCACAGGATTGCTGAGAGGCTCCAAAGTAAGATATAGAAGCTCTACTCCAGTACTTAGGGGTTGGTGAGTATTCCTAGGGAGGAGAGGGGATTCTTAACTTTCCCCGGAGCTATTTATCTGCAGACAAAGAAGGTACCAAAAGCTGGATCAAGTTACTTACTCATAAACGGGGCAACGGGGAATTTCATAAAGAGACCACTGTGAGTGCAGTGACTTATTGAGTGCGGAAGACTGTTAGGGCAGGGCAGAAATCACTCCCACTTACACTTGAAGAGCGTAGTTTACAAAGGCGTTTCTGTAACACACAGAGCGCCTCCCCCAGAGTTAGCCATGCTCAGGTGCGATGTCAATGGGCGGAAGCTGCTCGCTGGTCTGCCCACCCTGGAGCTGAGACACTTAAAGGAATAGTCAAGGTCTTCATTCCTCACAGGACTCGAGGATACACTGAGAATAACTGAATCCAGACAAGGGGGAAAAGAGTGAAACGCCCATCTCTACACGTGGGGTATAAACTGATGCATACACTGCAGACCCTGAGCCCTTGGAGTCTCTCGGACAAACAGGAGTGCCCCCTTATCCGTGGTTTCACTTGCCACAGTTTCACTTAAGTTCGGTCAACTGCAGTCTGAAAATATCAACTGGGCAACTCCAGAAACAGTTCATTCAAATTAAAATTGCACACTTTTCTGAGCAGCGTGGTGAAATCGCACAACATCCAGCTCCATCGCACCCAGGACGTGACTCATCGATCCCTTTGCCCAGCTTCCCCACGCTGCCTACTCTCCCTGCCCATTAGCCACTTAGCAGCCGTCAAAGTTATCAGACCGACTGTCCTTGTGTCGAAGTGCTTGAGTTCAAGCCACCCTTATTCTATTTAATAATGGCCCCATGGTGCAAGAGTGGTGATGCTTAGTATGCCAAAGAGAGGCCACAGTGTACGTGAGTACAGGAAATGTCATGGTACATATAGAGCTCAGGAATCCACTGGGGGTCTTGAAACATATACCCCATGGATAAGGGGGGTGCTGCTGTCTCTTTTGCATGTAGTAAAGATCAACTGGTTACAGGCTGAAATATGGGAAAGGGGGGAAGGGAGGCGATGTCACAAGGGAAAAGTTCATTAAAACACGTCTGGGAAAAAGGTCGAGGATGAAAGCATTTAATAAAGTCTCTTGCTACTTATCCTCCCAAGTGGAGAACCCTATGAGCTCCTTCTCTCCGACCAGGTCCTGCTGGTGCCTGGACCAGCTTTGCCACTCCGACACTCTGCCTCTGCCCCTCTCGTTGTCCATGATAATCTGAGTTCAACCCAATCTGCATAGTTACTCTGGGACGGAAGTATCTAGTTGATAAGAATTCTCCATTTCTCCTTCTACAGTTGGGTTTTGTGTTTTGGCTGTGTTTTCATGGTTCTCACCATTGCTTTCCTTGTAGCTATAGTGCAGCTCTTTGTAACGCCAAAGCTTGAGACAGAAAATTCTCCCAGTGCATACGTCAACAACTTTGTGCTATTTCCTGCACTAGAGAGAGAGAGAAAGAGAGAGAGAGAGATTGAGATTATGACTGAAGCAGCCTTTGCCTTTCTTGTTGACTATTTCCAGCTCACGCTTGTGCAGACTACCACTCCACAGCAAACACCATATTTCATCCTCAAGATAATACTGTGTAGTGGCCAGATCAATTTCTTTTAAGGAACAGATCATCCTCACTGGTGTGGCTCAGCGGATTGAGTGCCAACCTGCAAAACAAAGGGTAGCAGGTTCATTTCCCAGTCAGGGTACATGCCTGTGTTGTGGGCTAGGTCTCCAGTAGGGGGCGCAGAAGAGGCAACTCTTCCTCTTTGATATTTCTCTCCCTTTTTCTCCCTCCCTTCCCCTCTCTCTAAAAATAAATAAATTCTTTAAAATAAATAAATAAATAAGTAAGCTAATTAATTAATTAATTGAACAGAATTAGGTCTTGTCCTTCAATCTCTTCCAGTTCCAGGATTACGGGGAGCCTCCAGTCCATCACTAAGTCTATGATAGGCTGTCATCAAGCCTCTGTGACCCTCAGTCTCTTCTTCTGTATGTAGCCCAGATGTTTGCTGTCTCTTCATCTAGACTTTGCTGTTTCTGCTTTGACTTTGGCTACAATCCCATGTAGAAATAGGCTTCTGTGCCAGATTCCATTAGAAATCCAGTCACAAGTTCACGACTTTGTATTGATTATATCTGAAGATCAGTGGAGCCCTAGGAAAAGGGTCAGACCATGCAATGCACAGCAGCCTTTTATTTAAGAGCCCACATTCTCCAAAGGTTCCATCAAGGTTCTCTCTCTCAGCATTTCCCCTCCCCCATGCACCCTCACAGGCCTCTCTCACCCATAAGAGATAGGGACCTCCTCCTTTCCTCCTGAGAGCCCCTCTGGTGCAGCCATCCTTCCCAGGCCTCACTGGAATGTTTCTCCAATCTAAGGCAGTCCCTTCTAGAGAGAGTTGAGGATACAGCTCTCCTCCAGAAGGAGAATGGGAAGGGTAATGACATGTCCCTCCCTACCCCAGGTTTTGATGACAGCCACACAAAGGAGTGGGTGTAAACATCCTTTGTAGAATGTCAAGTATTCATCAAGTATAAGGGATCATGATGGTGGTGACAGCAGAAATGTGACATTAGAGATAAGAGAACTAGCTCAATGTTTCCCACATATTTTCAGCTACAATGAACAGTAAGAAATGTGTCTGGAGTCTAGACAGAAACACACACACACACACACACACACACACAACTGAAACAAAGTTTCACAAAGCAGTGTCTACCCTCCTCAGCGAGGTCTACTCTAATTCTTCACTCTCTTCCCTGCTCTGCATTTTCAAATGGGAGTTGTGGCCACAAAATTCCTTTCAAAACCCACCAGTGAGTCACCAGAGGAACCCTGATGTAGTCCCACTCTCATTCTCTAAAGAAGAAAAAACCGAACCCCGCTCATGTTTTTAAGCGAACATTTACTGCCAGTCCACCCACCCCCATAATGTAGTGAACTTGGGGAAAGACAAGTTTCTGGCACCCCCGAGGGCCTCCTGGGCCAGCAGAGGGGCGTGAAGAAGCAAGTCTGGGCAGTGACTGGACAAGCTCACACCATTCCAGGGAAAGGACTAGAATTCATACTGCACATTTTTCACAATTTCCTACCTATAGTTCTGAAAATAGCAAAATTTTAAATTGCTTTTAAATATTTCCATTTACAGTTGATGAGAAACCAAACTTTCTTATAAAGGTTCATCATTTTTGCTGTGTTCATCATCTTCTAAGGCCTGAGAACAAAGCAAACCAGCCCAAGAGGGAAGGCTTGGCCTTAAAGGGGCAAAGAATGCAAATTCCTAGATTTTTAATAAAGTTTTATCACTTAAAAAGCTCTTTCACATAACACCGTTTATTATGTTTCCATCTTCTCAATAATCCCGTGGGGCCATTGCTCCCAGTTCACGGGTAGAAAGCTGAGGCACAGGCAGGTGGAGACGCGCCCACAGTCACTCAGTCCACAAGCAGGAGGAATGATAAATCCTTGATGGGTCACGATGGGAAATAAGGAGGCAGCAGAGGTCAGGCTGGGGTAGAGGAGTCCTGGGTTTCTCTTGAGACGATAGTTATGAAATGCTACAATCCCTTATAAATTTGAAAATGTCAAGTCTTTGTCAAAATCATCTCTCCTTTTCTCTGTGTCATAAATGATCCTCGTAAACTCCACTTTATCACCCTTTCCTGGCACAGACTTCTGTTCCAGGGGTAGAGCCAGACAGCAGCGTTCCCAGGCCACTCCCAGATCCAAGGCCCAACGCAAGAGCGCCGAGACACAAGGCAAAAGTCCACTGTCTGCACACCCCTCCTCCCGACCTGGCGCTGACTCGTGTTCTCCACTCCCAGAGTGGGTTTTCTTCTCCAAACTGTTTATTTATTTCCAGAAATTCTCACAAGGCTAATGACAAAAAAAAAAAAAAAAGCTGACAGTTGTCTGAAAGAGCTCTGAAGGGGGGAAAATGCGAAGCCCCTGAGGGGACAGTTGTGTGGATTGGAGAGAGGGGATTTTAAACCCCAGTTGCAAATCAGAGCAGGGGGTCATTGTGAGAACCAGACAGGAGGCAAGTTCAACTGCAGCTGATCTACACAAGGCCTAGGTGCTTGCCGAAAAACTGTAAATAAATAGAACGCAACACTTCAGTATGTTAGGCCTACCAAAGAACTCCCTTTTCACATTTCCTTTGTCGTGAACATGGACACACAGGTACACACACACACACACAAAGTACAAATTGAATCTGAGATGCACTTCATCAGGAATAGGTTAAAAGTTCATAGAGTAGTTTATGAGGCTTTCTCCAGTCCATTTACCTGTTGGTTGCTTTGCATGTGGAGGTAGCTCCAAACGTTGTCATTACAATAGTAAATGCAAGATGATTTTGTAAATGCCAAACATGTTCAGCATAGAATGGGAGAGAAGGCTGAAAAGGCAGCAAAAGTCAAGGCAAAAACAGAAACAAAAACAAACCATGTTCTGTGTCGTGGCAAGGAAACTGCCCTGCAGGAAGCCAGCAGCCGTGGAAGCACTGTCGGCAAGGTTAGCCGTGCGGCCCCACTTTCACCACAGAAGGCTGTCCTTGCAGCGCAGGAAGGGTAGACTGGAAGACAGCAAGACTGGGTGAAGCTTGGCCAGTTGGGCTGACATTGTAATATTCCAAAGATAAATGATTATTGTCCAGGGGAGGTGAGAAGAGACCACCCTCCGTGGGCTTGCTCTGTCTCTGCATATCTTGCTTGTGAGTGTGGCTCTACCTTCCATTCCATGCTGTCTCTTCAAGGATCCTCATATACCCAACAGTCTTGGAAGATATAGCGTCTCCCTCCAGAACCAAGTGAAAGTCGGCTCACAGCCAGAAGACAGATGTAGTGTCTCCCCAGACCCTCCCAGAGCAAGGAGCAGGCATGCTTACTGCCCATTTTAAAAGATCTGTGTCCCTAGCCTCAGGGTTCCTCTTCTGTAATGCAACCCACTGTGTGTGCAGGTGTCTTCTGGTTCTCTTTGTGGTGTCTTGCTGACACTCTGG
This sequence comes from Tonatia bakeri, assembly GCA_004024845.1. Taxonomy (NCBI): domain Eukaryota; kingdom Metazoa; phylum Chordata; class Mammalia; order Chiroptera; family Phyllostomidae; genus Tonatia; species Tonatia bakeri. The sequence goes on from PVIA01000437.1 coordinate 54,390, forward strand.
CCACTGCCATTGCCACAAGCAATAAATGGTCCTTTGTCTTTGACCTCTGAGACTTGTGTCTTCTACCAGCACCCATGAAACTGTGGCAGACTGGGGTGTTACTCATAATTAGGGAACAATGTTGGACCCTTCACAGCTCTCGACACGGGGATATAACTTGTACAGCAGGAATGGTGAGGAAGGCATACAAGTGAAAGAATTTGAAGTTATTTTGGCAGTGAGAGAGGAGAAAATGTTAAATCTGAAATAAATGCACTTTCCCTCTCCAGTACCCTCCCTCCTTTCCAAAGACGTGCCTGTGAATGTCCTCAATTCTTAGTCTTTTGTGGTGTGAATGAGAGAAAAGCCTGAGAGGGACAGATGATTATGGGATTGATTTGTACCAGAGAGAATCTGAAGCAGATCATGAAACAATAGAGAGAAGGGAAATAAGAGATCCTTGGGGGTGGGGATAAGAGCAGGCTGAATTTGAAGAGTTTGGGAGCTTTTCAGAAAACAACAACAACAAAGCAGCTGTTTAGGAAGAGTTAAGATCCATGACTAGAGAGAAGATAGACAGACAGACAGACAGACAGACAATAGATAGAATGGTGGGTAGGTAAAGGACAGAGGGAGATGCAGCTATAGATAAAGACAGAGGCAGAAAGAGACAAAATGTGAAAAGCAGATTCAAGGATTGTTGTGGATTATGCAAGAAACCTCTCTTTAGTTCTCTGTAGCATTCAGTAAAGGTTAAAATTGTTCTAAATTTTTGTTTTTCATTGCCAGGCTGCTGTTTTTGTTTGTTTGTTTGTTTGTTTGTTTTCGGGTTTTTTTTTTTTCATATGAATCTAAGCCAAGACTAACTTCAAGGCAGAAGCCAACAGGGCAAGAAGTCTACAGGTGCAAGACTTCTGAGAAGGCAATTTGTTAGATGTGCCAGATTTAGGGGGGAAAGGAATCTGTGGCAGCACTCAGGCTACTGGCTTAAATATCTTGTTTTATGGGGTGCCATTTACCACACCACGTAATACAGGTGGTGGAGCAGGTTTTAGGTGGAAGTTCCCGGGTTTGATCTTGAACACAGAGACTTGGCAGTGCCAAATGGACAGGCCGGTGGAGTGGCCTGGCATCGGGGGCAATGACAGGGACCTGCAGCACTGGAAATGGACCAGAGGCTGTTGCCATGGGCAGGTCCCTGGAGCAGGGTCAGGCCAGCAGGAGAAAACGGGGTGAAGTGGGGTCATGAAAGCCAAAGAAAGATCGCAGGTCAAGAAAGGCGATCAAATGTTGCTGGGAGATCCAGGAAGAAAGAGACTGGGAGTGTCTCAAACACTCACCCTTCCCTAAAAAATAAAAATAGCAATAAGAGGTAGGTGAAAGACTTAAAAGAAAAATAACTGTATTTCAAAACAAGGCCTCTGCCCCTACAGGCCACACGTGGCAGAGACACACTCGGCCCTAGGTGGGAGGGGAAGTGAGGCCTGCCGGGCTGGGGCCAAAAGTCAGCCAGAAGTTCGCAGCGAGGGCAAGAGGCCCATGCTGCACCGTGGGGCCAGCAGCAGGCTCAGAGTGTGCAACCTGGAGCTGAGCAGGACCCTCGCCCCCACGAGCAAGCGGAGGCTGAAGTAACTGTGGTGGCTGCCGCGGGCCGTGGCAGATACCAGACGGCTGCCTGCGTCAGCCAGGAGCCGAAGCGCCACAAGGGCAGCGAGTCCTGTGTGGATCAGGGACGCATCCTGTGCAGCTCTCCTCTCCAGCACAAACTCTGTACTCCGAGCCTCCCAGGGCTCCCAGCTCTGTCGTCCCAACTCAGGGACACCGCCACACTGCAGACACCACCTGCACTGGCTTCCCCTTCCCTGCACTGCATCCTGGGACGTCGCCAGGCAGGAAGCTGAGACGACCGCAGCTCGCCTTGTGAATCTCCCGAGACTTGGGGACCACTGCCTGCACTGCGGGGTGTGTGATATACGAAGCCTGCCTCTCTATGTCCTACCCAGTGTTTGTCTTCCCAGAGGTGAGCGTAAGTCTGGTTCCTGTTACTCCACCTCGGCCAGAAATTGTTTCTATGGCTGTAAGTGCCCCCATCTGTCTATAAGCCGTTGATTCCCAAACTCCCACTTCCCACCCCTGCCTCTCACCACCCTCCAGTAGCCTACCTGACATCTCCATTCAGATGTCTACCCATTACCTCAAACTTACATGGCCCCAAGGGCTTGTCCCAGCAGGGGGCGCAGGAGAGTGTGAAGGCTGGGAGGCACCTGGTGCAACACACTTAAGAAGGCACTCATTCTCACAGTGGCGCAAGTATGGGGTCAGCTTCCAAGAGTGCGTGCCTCCTTAAATGCTATGTGCTAGGCTCCCTGCACACAGGCCTCACCCTGACCCTGACAGGGATACTGTTTGGAAGAGGATTGGAACAGTTCAGCAAGAGCTGGCGGTGGCCGGTGGCCATGGCACAGGACAGGAGTGGACCAATCAGACCCGGAGGATACCAAGGACCAGCGGGCCGCTCTCCACTCACATTGCCCAGGTCGCCCCGCTCGGTCTGCCGGAGCACACACAGCCTTTCCTTCACGCTTGGGACCTGCTTATTTATCACTCTTTTCAAGCCTTCAGGGCTCATTACCTTAGCCACCTGTCACCTCGCTAGGTGCAAGTGGCATTTTTGGCAAAAAGGACATTAGGAAAAGTTTGAGGATCACAGACTCAAAATTCAAGGGCCCTGGAGCAGGTGAGCAGCAGGAAGCATTTATTTACTAAGGATTCTTGACCCACGCACCCTCAGAATGCCGCTGTCTCGAACTGGACAGTGTGCCAGCAGAAAAATCCAAAAAATCATAGCATCTTCCCATTCTGTAGCTAGTGTGGTTTGATGAAGGGAAGTTGAAGAAATATATTGAAAATCACTTAAGTTTTTCTAAAAAAACATTCTTCTCAAATATTTAGTATACCTGCCTCTGGTCTTTATCTCATTTTAGATGGTATGAGACTTGGCAGAGCATAATACGTAGTTATTCACCACGTGAGTCCGTGTTTCCTGGATCCTGCCAGGAGTACTACGACTTCCACCAGCACTCTCTCCTAAACCTGACTGAAAAAATATGACTCCACCTTCCCTGGTCTCCAATATAATAAACTGCTGCCCCAGGGCCCCACACTAGTTGGCAGCAGTACCCACATCCCGGACTCCCACTCGGCAGGGCTACTCCTGCTTCCGTCGGCCCTTTTCCCTGGCGATGCTTTCCCAACAGGTTTGCTTCCCAGGCCCGTCAGGGCGGGCTCAGTTACGCTGCTGTAGTGGACACCCAGATCTCTGTCGACGTAGACACACACAGTAATCTTTATGCGTATGCACATCTCTAGTTCAGTTAGATGTGGTGGGGGCAGTGGGGGGACTTGGGACTTGTCCACCCTAATCACTCAGCAGGCCAGGTGGATGAACGCTTCAATTGGACACATGTTTCCAAAGGTGGGAAGGGAATGTGGAAAATCATGCATGCATTTTTTTTCCTTTCTTTGCTTTCTGCCCAGAAGAGATACATGTCATTTCTGTTCCAATTTCATTGGTCAAAGCCAGTTTCATGGCTGTAGCTGATTTCAAAAAAGGCCAGGGAAGTACCAACTTACCATGAGGAGAAGGATGTGGTGAACAACCCTAATGACAGCCACGCTTCCTGCACAGGCTGCAACCAGAAAAGGAGGAGGAGGGAGAGGTGGAGGCGGAAAAGAAGAAAAACAAGGAGGAAGAAAGATTAAAAACTCCACGTACTAAGGGATTAGAAGGCTTAAATTTTCTTACGATGTGTGATCTTGGGTAATTTGCTTAATCTCATAAAGTCTTAGTTTCCTTACGTGTAAAATAGGACTCGAAGTACCTGCCCCACCCAGTCGTGGTGGAGACTTGGTTAAGTAGCCTGTGTGAAGTGTTTCCCCGGGGCTGGCACAGAGCAGACTGCTCAGTAGACAGCCCTTGTTTGCCTCACACAAATGGTTTTCAAAGCACTTTCAAGTCCGTGGGCACACCTGATCCTCACGTCCAGCCTGCAAGGTCCAGGAGGGGGATTATTATTACCCCTATTTCACAGGTGCGGCAATGGAGGTTCTTCTACCTCGAGCTGCCAAAGTTGTCACGTAGGATGAGGCCCGGGAAAGGCCTGGGGCCCAGGTCCTCAGACTCCAGCACAGGCTCTTGCCTGCATGTCCCCCCTCTCCTGCTCCCTCTCTGTTCTGGGCTCTTATTTTTAAAAACTCATTTGTGACAGGTGAACCTTTAGGCATATATCAAAGTGAATGACTGGAAAATAAGAATGTAAACGAGTGAATTTGGCCCAGGCCAAAAGACATAACACCTGTGTTAGCAGAAGTCCGTGGAAAGCCTCTGGACAGAGTTTTGGAACATTTTTCACACGTCAATGAAAAACTCCCTCGGGCTGCACACAGAAGACAGACGTGTCCAAGGACTTCAGGGGTCCCCGGGTGAGATCACGCCCTCCCAGGAAGCAGGCTCAGGAGACAGGGAATCACGCTGCTGTGGTTTCCATTCAGCGCTGCATGCATTGTTGCCTTTGATAAACATTAAACTATCAGTTGTGTACAAGAACGAGCTCTGCGAAAAGGCAGCTGGAAACATACAACGCAAACATCTTTGCCCCTCCTCCGTCTTAGTCTGGGAAGAGGCTGGTTTCTTAGTGCTCAAAGTGGGAGCTAGAGCAAATTCTGTCTTCTAACACAGTGAACCTTAGAGAGAGGACCTGGGCTTTCCGGACAGAGAAGTGCAAGCCTTGTTGGCACCTCCTGCCATCCCTTGCCAGCCACTCGGGGAGGGGAGGGTCTCTAGGTCTTACTCTCCGGTCAGCATCTAGCTGATGCAGAGGGAGATGTGGATGGGTTTGCTGGGCATCTTGAGGACAAGATGCCATCTGCCTTCCCCAAACTCTGGAGCTTTCCAGAAACCCATCTCCAGAACTAATTCTTCCAGCATCTGCCCTGACCGCTCCCCCACCCTCTTCGTTCCTTCTGCTTCCCAAAGACTTCACAGCTGAAATCTGGGCACATTTCTGATTGTCTCTTTGCAGGGGAACATAGGAGAATTCATGCTACTCGATTTCAGGAGATCTGGGGAAGGCTCGGCAGTGGGGCGAGGTTGAGCCTCACCAGCAAAGACCTTGACCTTTGTGTCCCCGAGTGTGGTTCTCTGCAGGGTGCAGACATGTCTGGGAGAGGGATCGGGAAGACAACCAAGCCTAAGGTGGGAAGCCTGAGAGACAGGGGAAGGCTGCGTGCTGAGAGACAGAATTCTCCCTCCCGACGCTCAAATCTTTACTAAAGTTACTAAACTTATAACATCAACCTATATGAGTACAATTTGGGGGACAAATAAAATGGCCAAGAGGCCAAGGTATGTCTCCAAACTGGCCCAGAACCGATGCAAGATGGTCCACGGGGTTGCCGTGGCAGAAATAGAGGGGGCCATGAGGAAGATCACAAACGTGCAGAAATTTCAAGGGGCGCTCGGGAGTCTCAGCACCAAAACTTTGGATCTTCAGGCTAAGTCTATGTAAAGCCCCGAGAAACAGCTGAGTTACTCTTGTGTGTCCCTGTTAGTTTAGTCTCCCTACCAAAGTATAAGCTTCCCGGGGGTAGAAATCAAGGCTTGTTTGTACTTCACCACCCTGATACCTTTTCACGAGGTTGGTGCTCAATGCCTGCTGACACATTGAGCTGTTTTCACATTCCCCCACACACCAGCACAGCTCACTAAAGACTTGATAATGAACGGAAAGAGAATGGGCACCTAGGTTTTAACTGCTGGTCAGTGGTTTGCCAGATGTGCCAACAAAAAAATGGGCTTAGCCCCCCTGAGCCTCAGATCCCTCATAAATAAAATGAACATGAAAAATTTAGTTGAAGGACCATTATCTTAAGTACCTGATTGAATGAAGTGATGGTGAAAATAACTAATATGGGATGGATTCATAAATTATATCGCTATACATGGGATGTTTACAATTTTTTAAATAGCACAAACACTGGGACTGCACCTAGGAATGAAATGGGTTTCGGCACAGACCACACCAGCTGGGAAAACACTGTGAGCGAGACCCGCCACTCAGACACAGCAAACACAGGGCCTCCGACACGCCTGCCGTGAACAGTACGGCTCGCCAGCCCTCCATCTGCCGCCTCTCTCACCGCGGCCACCGTCCGTCTCTGTCTCTTTGTATCGTCTCTGAGTCTCTGCACATCTCTCTCTTCCTAGCTCGGGCATCCCGTACTCTCATTGCACGCACCTCTCTCTACGCCTGTTTATTCCTGCTTTTTGCCCATCGTCTCTGCCTCACTGCCTCTTTCGACCCTGCTGTCCTAGCCTCCTTCCCACCCCGACACGTGGCCCAGCAGTTCCTCCCTCGGTTCATCTGTCTCTGTGTCTGTCTCTCATTGTCTTTCCCTCACATCTCCCCATCACTTTCTGTGTCTTTCTCCCTAGTTTCTCTCCTTCGTCTGGTCCTCTCTGTATCCTTGCCTCGTCTCTCTGTCCTCCGTGCACAGGACTCTGTCTCTGTGTCCATCTGTTTGCCACGTCCCTGTTGGGGGTCTGTCCTTCCCCTCTTCCATGCCTGATTTGTGGTGCCCAAGGAGATGGATTCTATCCTGAGCAGGACCTTCCACGTCAGCCTGTCCCTTAACGCCACATGCTCACCATGACTGTTTCTCCTCAGATTCCCTGGGTCAGTACCTAGCTCCCTTGTTGCCTCCAGGCAGGAGCCGGGGCTTGTGTTCAGCAGCAGCACAGCACAGCCCAGACCTGAGGGGCGGGGGGCACATGCCTGGCCTTGATCTGCTCTGGATAAGAGTCCTGGTCCCCTTCCCAGTGGGGAAATCAGTTCACGATAGGTCCAAAACAAGGTTACCCGAACCCCCACAGAACGTGTGGATGACATTTATCTTTCATCAACCTGAAGGATTTTGTGGGGTTTTTTTTCTGATATTCCCAATCATATGTGCTCACGTAGAAATTTGGACAGAATGAGAAACTGTGTAGATGCAGAAAGAAGTCACTCATTGTCCTGTCACCCAGAGGCAGCCACTGCCATCGTTTGCCATATTTTTTCCAGACCTTTTCCCACGCTTTTTTTTTTTTTTGGTCTTTACATAGATCAGATCACCCTCGATACAGAATCATGCCACCTCTTTTTTGTTTTTTTTAAATATTCAATCATTTTTCATTTTCCTTTGTCCTAGGGAGCTTTTAGCAAGCATGGTTTTCTCTCTTCATGGGAGCAAAAAGGAAATCTTCACTGGCTCCCCAGTTCTCACAGGAGAAATTCAAACACTGTCACATGGCTTCCCACTGCAGACCTGTGTCTACCAATTCCAGAACTCCACACACTGAACTGCAGCCAATCAGGGCTCTCCCCTAAGGCAGCAGCTCGCCTCAGCCACTGGCCCTTCCACACTCTGCTCCCATTCGGAACACAAGCACCACCAGCTCCTCCTCAGGAGTCAGCTGAGCTGTCACCCTCCTCGGGTTGCCATTCTCATCCATCCCAGGCCCTCCATCCTAGAGAGACATGGCCGTAGGTCTGGGCCCTCAGTGGGCCTCCTGCACCCCGCAAAGGGTGGCCCAGCTTGGCTGTGTTTTGCAAGAACGAGCATAAGTCACCAACATTTGAACTGGTTCCCAGTGCAATGGGCCACTGTGCAATCATACAGGTGACGTGTTTCACAGGTTGTCCAGTTTCCTGTCTCCCTTTTCTTTTTCTGGAGTGCATGACTCACCGAGGCCTGTGAAGCTTTTCCAAGGCTGTGTAATATCTAATCATCTGCTGTGAAAGGATGGATACGTTTCAGGTAATTATTCTTCCAGATGAATTAGTGGACATGAAGGGAAAGATTTGAGTAGATATAATAAATGATTGCTTTCATTACATCAGCTACTATGCATGAAGAAGTCCTTACTCTCTGCCAGGCACTGTGTTAAGTTTTATTGAGCATTATTTTTTATAGTTCTGATTCCAATTCTATGAAATATAAGTGGTGCTCTCCTCTCCGATTTACAGGTAAGGAAACTGAGATCCCAGGTTACACAATTGCTGTAAGGAAGAGGCATAACTGTAGCAATTACGAGCTCTTAAATATGTTGCTATTATTGACCTTCTGACTGCTTTTATAACACCTATTGACAAGCAGCTTTGCACGCTTCCATTGAGACCTCAGGGTCAAGGTCAGTGCCTCTCAGACTTGTACAGGTGCTGCTGGAGCACCTAAAAGTCAGGCAAGATACCAGGAAGTGGTTACACAGTTGATGGGATTTCTGGAATAGAAGCACTTCCAGGAGCAGGAAGCGCTGTGTGTTCATGACGTTGAGAGTCACCAGAACAAGGACCCACAGAGGGAGTGGCTGCCCAGCGCGCCTGGGGACTGGAACCCTTCTCCTGCATTAACCACTTACCACCTTCTCATCGATTTTGTTGCCAGGAGGGACTTGCATGCAGACATTCAGGGAAGCCAACAGGGCTTTAGGAATTAGGAGCTACTGCAGCAGAAAGACCCGGCATGGAGGAAAGTTCACGCATCCGAGCGCAGGGGCTGCGGTGAGACCTTGCGGACTCTAACCCTGGTTCTGCTACTTCCAACCTGACCTCACAAAGTAGTTCTCCCTTCCAGAAAAGGGGCATAAGTTAGCAAGAACCTCCTTTGCCTATTGGAAGGAATAAATAACACAGATAAAGGACAATAGTCCATATATACTATCAGCCTCATCATTATAAATTTGCTTTTCCCACGAAATTGGAAAGGCCTGCCCCTGTGCTCCATCTGAGCATCTGTGTTCCTCCGCGGGAGTGTGTTTGCGAACACTGCTCCGGTGTCACGAGAAGAAGCTCCCTCCAAGGACGGCGCTGCCTTGCCACTGCCGGCCCCAGGGGTGAGGGACTACAGAGGGTGCAAGACGGCGTCAGGAATTTTTCTTAGTAACACTGTAGTTTGGTTTGTTACAGTAGCATGTGTTGTAGTTGTAAGTTTTTATTTAATCTGACAAATTAAAAATCAAGTTACTGTGACTTTGAAAATTGAGAACTTAAATCAGGATTTCCTGTCCTGCTATATCCCATCTTCAGTGAAGTCGGGGTCTGGGTCCACAGAGATGGGACAGGTGACACTGGTGAGAAGGAAGGACGGAGGCACAGAGGGCGCTGTGCAAAACAGTCGGGGTCTGGGTCCACAGAGATGGGACAAGTGACACTGGTGAGAAGGAAGGACGGAGGCACAGAGGGCGCTGTACAAAATGTGTAACAGGATGAGCTCACTGAGAGCCGAGACAGATTGTACCTATTTCAAGATATAAAACATGCATTGCTGGTTTTGCAAATAAATAAAAAACCCTAAAAGAAAATCACAATAAGACATTTCTGTATTTCCAACACAGGGCTCTTGTCCTTGCATTTTCTTTACGATCTGCACATAGGCTTTGATTGGAAGGGTCCCCACCCCGCCCCCTCCTTACACAGTTCTCCTCCCCCTGCAAACAAGCTGGCGAGGGAGGGAGGGAGCACACAGCACATGGGGGGCGGAGGACAGAGTTCACCCCGTGAAAAATCATTAATCATCTTGAGGTCACCAGCCCTGAACATGCTTCCTTCTCAAGCCTGTCCTGTGGGCGATCTGTCTCCTGACAGGTTTTGTGATGCTGAGTTGTAAAGCGTTCCTCATGAATTATTGTTGGCACTCAGTCCAAAGGCTTGAAGGCTGGAGTCCTCGAGAAGAAAAAGCAGACCCTCTCTCCTGCGCTTGTTGTCCGCGGGGCCGGCGCAGGGCTTGCATTGCGGTGCAGACGGAGGGTCTGTGAGCCCCTCGTCCCCGCAGCCCCGAGTCCAGGAAGGGCGTGGGACAGTTGGGGTTTATCACTGCACCTTGAAAGGGGGACATCTGAGGGCAGCTCACACCCTAAACCACACCCCATCACAGTGCACTTCTGGGGAAGGGCAGGATGCGTGCTCCCGTTCGACAGATAAAGAAACTGAAGCCAGGGCTGCACTATGGTGTGTCTGAGATGACCCAGCTACTTTGTGGCAGAGCCAGGATTAGAGGTCAGGTCCCCGAGCTCCCATCCCCCACCCTTCCTCCACTCTGCTTACACGGAGCCGCAGGCACTGAAGTGAGCCTGCTGGCCCCCCCAGGACCTCAGCCCTCACCAACATGGCCCCCCCCAGGCTTCGGTTGCAGCCCTCAGCTCTGCTCCCAGGTCCCCCACTGGCCGGCTTCCTTCTGGTCCCCCAGAGCCAGTGTCACTGATGCCTCACTACCACTTGTCCCATTTGAGGGAAGAAGAACAGGCTTTAGTATAACCATTGTAAAGGTAAGGACATACAGGCTCAGAAGGATTTAGAGACTTTTCTTCCTGACCCTGAACTTAGGAAACCAGGATTCCCTGCAAGTCACTTGCCATATAACCCTGGGAAAGTCGTTTTTCTCTTTTGGGGCCTCCATCTTCCTATCACGGGGAGACTGTAAACTCTAAGATCTCTAAGGCTCTTTCTAGGAATAAGATTCTAGGGCAGTGTTTCTCAAACTGTGTGCTTGGAACCCCAGTAACTGCGGAGATGGCTATAGATAGGTATCCTGCGGGACCATGTGAGAAACACTGCCCTATGTTGGCTTTCAAGGCAGACACTGTAACCCAGTGTAGGTAAGACAGGTCACAGCCTCACGCAGAGTGGGAAACGGAAAGTGAAATCCATCAGCCCCTGCACCGTGCCAGGCATGTGCTGAGTACTCCCCGTGCCTCGTCCATTTGATCTTCAAAACCCTAGGAGTCGGTATTCTTCTTACTTCCACTCACAGCTTGGAAACGAAGTGAAACTGAGGAAACTTAGATTACGCATATGTCAGAGGATGACTGCTCAAGAAAATGACATAAGGAATGTGTTCATAAACCTTAAAGGGCTGCAGAAAGCTTAGTTGTTATTCATTTGATTTGCCATCAACCACGGGGAACTCTGGCTTCATTTCACCTTTCCTATCTCAAAAGGTGCATCTGCCAACCGAACCTAAACTGGACCTAGAACTCTAGCTGCAAGGGAGTCTGGGAAACATAGCCCTCTTAGCTTTTATGTCCTCTGCAGCACAAGACGTCACACCAGAAGGAGGGCGGTATTGATGCTGAGTGTCAATGACCTCATTCACCACTCACCCTCTGGGGAATTAGGTTACCAGAGTGACTCTCCTCCTGGACTCTGCGGGTCTGAGAGGTCAGCTGGGTAATGGGAAAGGGGAGACGGAACGGGCACAGAGGTGGATTTGAGGTGGAGAGTGGCATTCAGAGGTGAGGATGAGGACACAAGGCTCCTGTCCAATGTGGCAGCGAAAGCAAAAGAGAGCTAAAGAAAAAGGAAAACACCGAAAGTGGCATTGAGTGCAGGGTTCATTCTCCCTGATGGCAGCAACCTTGAGGGACTCTCCCTCTGCTTCCTCCCATCCTCACCTCGCCTTCTTAGGCGTCTTCTCTCCTTCTCTGAGAAACACTTCTCTTTCCGCTTTCTCTTCCCGGCCATGCGAGGATCCCGTGGGTCACGGAACGTGGACCTGCAGTCGTGTTAAGGGACCCGCACACGGGAGAGCTGCCATCATCTCCCAGCTGGGAAACCAAGTAGCTTCGCTCGCCCGCTTTCTGCACGGTGCTCATTCCACCTGGAAATAACGCAGCCATTTAAGTATAATTTCAATTCGGTAAGATTTCAATTCAGAGGAGCAGGATTTCGTGTGACCCTTTACCACACATCGATTTCACTTCTAAAAATGAGGATATTTTACTCTTGCAGTCAAGAAAAGATAAGTTAAAAAATGTACCTCTTGAAACAGAATGGGGTTTCTAGGACCGTGAAATATTGTGTTTGACCCCATAGTGGCGGGCCCACGCCCTCGCACAGCCGTCCAGGCCCGTAGCAGGCAGCGCACAAATAGCAAACTGTGCTGAGGTCTCTGGATTTGGGGTGAAGATAATTTGCCAATGAAGGTTCCCCATTTTTAATAAATATAACATTTGGGTGGGAAAGGTTGATAATGGGGGAGGTTTTACGTGTGAGGGAAATGCTAGGAAATCTCTGTACTTTCCCTTTAATTGTTCTGTGAACCTTAAACTGCTCTTAGAAAAATTAAGTCTTAATCTTAGAAAAATGCAATGTCTTGACAAAACAAAATGACAATAAATACACACTCTGTTTCACATACACACACACATTTTTGCAGTCACGACTGGGACTTAGCACTTACCATTATACTCGTGGGATCATAGAATGTTTGAGCATGAACGGACATGAGAAATCACGTAGCCACTGGTATCCAACCACACTCTGAGGACCGAAGGATCCGCAGAGATATCTAAGGGCCCTCGGGCAGAGGGGATGGTGCTGACCAAGACCTTCCTTCCTGCCTGAACCAGAGGGCTTGGCTTTCATCGATTTCATATTTTCCATTTGCCTTTAAGATTCTGTTTTAAAAAGAAATTTCACTACATCACACACACACACACACACACACACACACACACACACACACACAGAAGTATGAAACCAGGGAAAGAGTTCAGAGCTACCTAGCTTCTGCCATTTCTCAGATGGGACAGCTGAGGCCACAAGAGCTCAAAAGCCCACCGATAGTCCCACAGAGGCAGGAAAGGAGGGTCTGGAAATGCGACGGAACTGTTTTCCCTCCACACCCACTGCAAGCATCCCAGGCGGCGGGGCCCAGACAGACGTGGCTCTGGTCCGGGGGTCAGATCATTGTTGGTGCTGTTTGTTTGCACAATGTAGAACACTGTTTAAGGCCTAAAGCTCAGAGGCATCCCCTGGCGAGACTCTCTGAATCAGAGCCCAGAGGAGAGCGTTTCAAGAGCTTGTGGTCTGGGACAGAGGGAGCCGCGGAGAAGACAGGGCGGCTCTTCCAGGGGGCGGTGCACTGCCCTGCTCCGCGTCACGGCCCTTCGCGGTATTGTAAACACAAGTCCACTGTGTGTTTTTAAACTGTGAGAAGAAGCAGGAGCCTCCCGCATGTTTTGACATAGCCTGCGGGGAGGGAGAATGGGACGAGCGGATCTCGCCTGTGCAGAGTGTAATTGCTTCTCGCGCCTGATGGTTAATCTCAGGCTGGCTGTGCTGTCCGGCAGTCTGCCACCACCCCGCCCACCCCGCTGCCCGGGGAAGACACCTGGGAACAGTGGCCCACTTTGCCACTGGTGCGCTCTGGGACTTTGATCCTAGATTTCCTCACCTGAAAATGAGGCTTGGCCTGGATCACGGTTCTTGAACTGTCAGAAAGACTCTACTGGGATGGTTTCACAAAGTGGGCGTCTAGGTGAGATTTTAGGTTGACGCTTCTGCTACTAAAAGGAAGCTGGAAATCCACTGGGCTAGCTGTTGCCAGTACCTCTTTCAGCTCTGAGATACTGCAATTCCAGATTTACTTCTCTTTAAGGTGCTGGAAGAAGTTTCACTTCCACCCAAAACAGATCAAGAAAGGCATCCTCAGTCTATGGAAAGTTAGCTGAGGATCTCAGGGTCTGGATCGCTGAACCTCATCACCCAACTCCTGTTATCTCTCAAACCTATGTGGTTAGGAGCTCTGTCCTCTGTCCCATGCCAGCACTGTGCCTTATACCAATCACAAGGCCACACAATTACTGCATCACTTCCTAGCATTCCCACCACCCCTGCCTCCAACCTTCCACCCACCTCCTCTGAACTGCCTGAAGCCCGAGGCTGTGTCTTATTCCTCGCTAAAATCCCAGCGCCCAACACAAGCCCTGGTCTATTATAGATGCTTGATAAATAGATGCTGAATTGAATTGCATTCTGAACAACTGGGCTTCCTGTCAAACTCAGCTAACTTTTAAATGTATGCAATTTCAAGAACTACATTCTGGCCTAGGATAGAGACGGTGTCCGTTCAATCAGCAAGCAGATGGTGAGCGTCTGCAATAAGCGAAGCACTGCTCGAGGGCCTAGAGATGGGCTGGAGGATAGAACGGCTCCCACTCCCTAGTACTTTACTCCCGTGTAAAGTACTAGGGTCAGGGGACACCACTGGCCCTACCGTGAGGGCTGGGCCCAGCTCTGCTGTCCCGTCATGAGTCACACGTGAAAGCTGGAGCTAAACACATGAAGGCCTCCAGAAAAAAGAAGGGATCGGCATGGGTTTTTTAATGAATGAGAGCCTTCTAGAAAGAAGCACCAACACACCAAGTGGAACACAGCAGAAGAGGGCACCACAGAGGAAAGACATTGAACAAGAGGGAAGACTATTTCTTCCCAAGTTTCCTGTCCCAAAGACAGTGGCGCGTGGCAGAAGGGGTTGGACTTTGACCACACTGGGCTTGCATCTGGTCGCTGTTCCCCGTGTGCTCTGTGGTTATAGGTAAGTTGCCTTCACCTTTCTCAGAAGATCTCAGTTGGTGATATGTTGAGTTGCAAGTGACTTCGGGATTCCCAATGGTGGGGCTCAGGAGGCACATGGACAACCAAGTGTGGAGTTCTGGGGAGGGGTCTGAGCTCAAAAGAGGGATTTTGGAGTTACGTTGCATGTGCGCGTGTCTGAAGGCCCTGGTGGATACGATGACACCCAGGGAGAAAAGGCAGACAGAAGGCGAGGAACGAACCACAGGGGATGCTCTTGTGCGAGTGGCCCAGAGGCTAACGCTCTGAGAAATGGGTTTTCTCCTCTGGGATCCTCAGGTCCTTGCTCGGGCAGCCACTGTAGCTCCCATCGAACTGTCTGGACCATCTGTGACTCCCCCGAGCACTGTGAGCTCTTTCAGGACAGAGCTGAGGCTTGGACCATTTTTGCATCTCCCAGAGCTAGCCCCGTGTTTGCTGAATGAATAAATGAGCAAATCAAGTTTAGAAACCATGTCTTTTGAGAATCAACATAAGAACCTGTCAATGTTGTCTCGAAGAAGACTTGACTAAGGGAACCCCGAAAGGACTGACCTATGGAAAACCACAGAACATCATTGTGTCAACTGTGGGAGAGCGGTTATTTCAGTGCAACACGGGGGCTGCCCAACGATGGAATGGACAGTCTGGTAAAGTAGTGAGGTTTTCAGCATGGGGAGAATGTAAGCAGAGATGGACAACATTCTCCCAGGACTAGGGCAGTGGGTGGGGGCAGCCTAACCACTACCTCGAAGGCATGCAGCTCTGAGAGTCTGATTCCAACATGGTGCCCATACAACTCCCTCCCCTATGCCTACCGACTGCAGAAGGGAGGGATGGAGCTCACCCTGAGTACACCGAGATGAGATCTCTGTAGGTGTGGGCCTCATTCGATGGAATTTCTAGAAGGCCAGCTGACCCAACCTTTCCCTGGGCATTCTGGGCCCTCAGCATCAGGCTCCAGCCTGTTTCTGCAGCCTTCTCTCTCATGAAACCTCTTTCTAGAAGTAGGTATCTACTACTCATCTGGTCCACTCCCAGCCCTGACCTCCCTTGGACAGGAAGCCCTTTGGGAGTAGGAACCAGGCCTCACTGGGCAGCCGTGCGGCAGTAAGAGCACAGGTGCCATAGCCAGGCCACCTGCGTCCCCCAGCCTGCATCTGCTCATGGAA
This sequence comes from Tonatia bakeri, assembly GCA_004024845.1. NCBI lineage: Eukaryota > Metazoa > Chordata > Mammalia > Chiroptera > Phyllostomidae > Tonatia > Tonatia bakeri. The sequence goes on from PVIA01000437.1 coordinate 69,973, forward strand.
CTGTTGTGGGAACGGAAGGGTTAACATGCGCAAAGTGCTTAGAGTGGTTATAGCAGAGAGCAGGTCTTCAGAAGAAGTGAGCTACTGGTACCATGTTAGTTTGTCCTGTGCCCCTGTACCCAGCACAGTACCTGTCAATAAAGGCTTGCTGCATGTGAAAACAAAAGAATAAATTAGCAACTAAATATCGATGTTGCAATTACTGCCTAATCAACAAACACTTATTCATCTCTAATGAGCACCCAATATTCAGCTGGATACTAAAAAAGACAAAGGAAAAAACACCCAAGGTTCTTATTTCCGAGGGTTTTGCAATCTGGTGATAAATAAAGACAAATATCGTTATTTTTTTAAGTTAATGAATTTAAACCAAAATCTAACACAGGTTTATGAAGTAGCAACCAGGTCAGGCTCTCCTAGCTTTCATAGGTGATCTTATCTGATCAAGTTCTAGGTTGGGAGGGACCACCAATGAATGCTTTAGGAAAGAGGAAACCACGTGGGCTTCCTCGGCAAGAAAGGTTTTGACTTTCGTGAGTAATGCTCTTAATTTCTTTAATATTTTACAAGTTGCCTAGAAATATTCAAACAAGGCAACGTGGGGAGGTGGGGGGAGGAAACCCAGGCCACATGAAGCCCATTGGATTTACACCCTTTATCGGTGTTAGTTCGGTTGAACCCAGCCGTAAAGCTGGGAGGCAGGTGTGGTTTGGCCCTGGGCGAGTCCTGGAGTTAGTCCTCTCCCTCCGCTCCAGTGTGAAAATTCACAGAAATGCCTCCCTGGAAGAAGAGAGAACCCTCAGGGGTCCTGCCCTCTGACCTACCAAGGGCCAAGGTGCAAAACCGGCTCTAGCCAGTGACACCACAAGGACCCCTTGCAGTTGGTCATGGGCTTATGTGCAAATTCACCATCAACGTCCCCACAAAAGAAAACATAAGCACCATTGATTACCTTCTAATAACCATTTTATTACACATTTTATATTTATGAAAGGGCACTGGGAGAGGTCTGTTATTATTTCTCTAATGCAAAGCAGATGGGCCTGACAGAGGTAAATGGGACTTTCTGGGTGTGGCCCTGAGAGTCTGTGTTTTCCCGGAAGGTTTTGAGTCGGGGCCAAACCAGACCCAGAAGTTCCCATCCACCCCTGTCTCGACACATGACTTTCATTAACAAAATTGCATGCTCTTTTCTGCAGAAAGTGGTACCATTACTCTAATGAAAACATGTCCATTGTAGATCCATTGCCACCTACGTAGCGGTGAGGAGGACTCAGAAGCGAGAGGGCAGAGGCTGGTGAGAACAAAGAGAGGCCGATCTTTCTGCCGGAGGCCACAGCCACTGCACGTCCTTCTGGGCCGGGGCTGCACAGGAGTGACGTGGATCACACTTGCTCCTCTAGCAAGATCACTGTGGGGTCATCCCCTGCAGGCGGAACCCAGCCCACGGGGTCTCCGCTCCAGCCGGTGACCAGCCCTGCCCACTGCCCTCCCTGCCCTGCCCACTGCCCTCCCTGCAGGCCTGCTCTCTGGGGCTCATCCAGACCCCCCCACTTTGCTCCTGACTTTGCCTTCTTCTCCATCCCCATCCCTGCCCCTGCAGTTTCCAGAGTCACGCTCACTTTTAAATTCTATTTGGATTTCTTGACTTGGCCATGGTCACGGTACGTTCCACTTATTTCCACCTGTTCCTGGTAAGCTCAGATCAACCCCGGCCTGCCTAATATCCACTCAGATTCTGAGATAAGCAAAGCTGTGCCCATCTTGGTGGAGGTGTTTTCCCCTGTACCTGTGATTCTCTGCCCTTTAATTTACCCATTCGGGAGAGGTGTTGTGCAAATTGAGGAGCATGCAAATTGGCTGGGGAAAGGTAAGACATGAACTCCTGAGTCCTAGCATTGGAGACTTATTCCACAGGTCTACAATGGGCCAAGAGTCTGTGATTCTCACGGTAAATGATTCAAGTGGAGGAAGGCCCTGGGACGCACTGAACAGCACCGCCCTAGAGTGTGGCCCAAATGCCCTCACTGGTAAGGGACCCGTTGAGGAAACACAATCACCTTTTGCAGCTGTACAATGTCCACCCCCTTTCAAGAACTTCCACCCCCATTCCTCCTTTCTCTCCTCTGGTTCCCTCCACTGTTAGGGACACTGTTATGTCCATCTCAAGGAAGAGGGGAGTAAGACTCAGACTGGCGATGGGAATCTCCCACATGCTAGTGCTCGGGTCCTAACGCGGATTTCTGCCTCCAGCCTGAGCCCCTCCTCCGATCCCCAGTGCCAGGAGCAATGCCCAGCACACAGCGGGCACCTGACAACACCCCTCCCGAACGGGTAAACTAAAGGGCAGCCCAGTCCTTCAGCAGCATCTTGTCTGGATCCCCTTCTCTGCCACTTTAACAAGCACTGCCCCCTGCAGCAGAGCAGAGGCACTGCAAAGGACCTCAACAGTGGGCACTTTGAGGACAGAGACCGCGGATCAGACGCATCCGTGTCCTTGCTGGCATCTGAGAGAGGACCCAGGATGTGCCTGATAACTCTGCATAGAAGGGTTGCATGTGCTTTGCAGAAAGTTGTTTGCACTGAAGTCTGGTTTCTTACGCTAAATGGAATCCTCCACTTGTTGGAAGATTATTGAGTTGCAGAGCAGGGACCATGGCCCCATGGTTACATGAGAAGCAGCTCTTGCTGGGAGGCCACAGGGGCTCAGAAACATATGGCATAGTATGGCCCAAGGAAACAGGCGCTGGAGTCAGACAGGGTGTGAGCCCTGGCTCTGCTCACGTGCCCACGGGTCACGTTTACGTCACCTCCTGAGCCTCCGTTTTCTTGTCTGTAACATGGAAACAATCCTCCCCCCCACCCTGCCCGTAAGTTTGTTGTGAGCTTCAGGAGGCCAGTTTTTGTAGGAACCTAGCTCCTGACAGGCAGTCCTATTAAATTCCGGTTTTAAAAGAGGGTTGAAAAGTACAGCCTAACTAGAGAAAGGAGACAAACACACCAGGGGAGTGTGAGTCAGAGCCTGAGACCGAACAGTGCGGTGCTCCCCGGAAGAGCTGCAGGGGCTTGGAGGGGAGTCACCGACTGGGGAGGCTCTTGGAAGGCAGTGCACCGCCCTGGTCCCCCAAGAAGGAGAGTGTGGAGGGCCAGAGAAAAAAAGGGGCACCCGCCTGGGCTGCAGCAAGTCAGTGGATTGAGAGGGTCGGTGGGGGGAAGGGAGTATTCTTTAACTTATGTCTGACTCAATACAGAAAAGGTTTGAAAGAGTCAGGACCTGGAAGGCAGTATTTTTTCCAGTGGAAGTCAAGGCCAAGAATGGGAAATAAAATCAGAATATGCAGCCCATGAGGGCTACACTAATCTACCTGAGGCCCACAGACTAAACTGGGTGTCCAGGCAACTGAAAGGGAAAGGAACTCAGGGGTGGTTCTTTAATTCCTAAAACATATGTTGTTCTTTAGAAGATAGTCTTTCCCCCCTAGTATTGGCCTATAAAGGAAATCTGTCGTGGGCATTATTTCAAATAAAGCTTTATCTCTTGAACGAGGTTCATTATCTACGATGAGGTCTGCAGGTTCTTAATCAGAGTCCCTCTACATGAGACAGAAGTTTTACTCAAAACCTGGCGGGACGGAGCGTGACACAGCCTCAGCGCACTTTCTGAGGCTTGGGCTGGGGTCTGCCGATGTGGGGCTGCTGGACCACCTCCGCATCCGGGCACTGACTCTGCTGCTGAGCTCCTCAGTGGCTTCCCACTGCCCCCCCAAGGAAGTCCAGCCCCCTCACCGTGGCCTGCAGAGACCACTGGGGTCAGGCTCCTGCCTGCTCCCCAGGCTGCTCCTCACCCACTCAGCACCACCGCACGCCAACCACACTGGCCTTCGGGAAAGGTGCCAGGCCGTCTCCCACCTCCAACCCCTTCCGCTTGCTCACTCGCTTGCTCACTCTGCCCAGAGGGCTCCACCCCCAGCTTTTCACACCAGTGGTTGCCTTCTTGTTCTTTGGGTCTTGACTTACAGTCACTTCCTCCCACAGGTCTGCCCTGCCCACCCCTCTAAATCTGGCTTCTCCTGTCACAGCACACTCCCAATGTCTCTCCTCCGTGCTGCCCCTTATACCCGGTACTGACTTCACTCCCATCTTACTCATGAATTGGTGTCTCCAACTAGAATGTAAGAGGCAGGGATCTGGCCTGGTTTTCCTCTTTCGGATCCCTAGGGCCCAAGATAGCATCTGACACATAGTAGGTGCCCAGTACACATCTGTTGAACAAGCGGAAAAAACGAAGGCTTCCTAATAAGAACCTGGAGGATCTTGGAAGATCCTTCATTCAGGAAGATACCCTTCCAGGGAAACTGGGGCACCCAAAACTGTACTCACTCCCAGGAGAGTGAGTGCAGCCAACTGCAGTGTGCCCGGAGAGCTCATAGGTCTCTCTGCACAAGGTCAGGTTTCTCTCCAGTTCTGGGGAAAGTCCGGCTTGTTCTTTGCCACACTGTTTGGCAGGGGACGGCAGACAGGAGCACATACAAGGAGAGTGGGATTCTCTCCTCCTATCCCTTCCAATCCAGTTCCCAAAGGAACGTTCCCCCAGTGGGATGAAAACATACCTGTGATCCAAAAGCACCCAGAGTGCTACACGGCATAACAAAATAAAAAGGAGACACTGTCTGCAGATGAATTTGAAAAATTCCCTCACTTGGCCCTTTTCTCGCACCAGGGTCCGCTGGCATTCATGCACTGCTACGGGCAGCAGCCTCTCTTGAAGTGAAGCTTCCATCCCGCCCCCCGCAAAGAGGAGCAGCAACCAGGGCGAGGCCACCCACCGCCGCCGGCAGCCGGACTGAACTGAAGGCTTATTATCATCTTCCAGTTCTCTCTGTTCCCTTTGGTTTCCTCCTTCTCTCCCACACTCTTCTACGGCTCCGAAGGGGCTGCCTGGCGCCCATGCCCGGATTCCTGCTCTCCAGTCCATGTGTCTCTGCAGACACCTGGAGCTAGGAACTCGACCTAGAAACTTCCCCAACTGGACGCCAAGGTGGTCAGGGACTTCATTCCTGCTTGGCCACGCGCAAGCTGCAGGACCTCCAGCAAAGCCCTTCCTTGCCTTGGTTTAGTCAACTGCAAAATTAGCGAGCTGTCCTCATTCATGTCCCACCTTCGTGGTTTTTACTGCTTCTTCATGTCACCTCTTCTGCCATTTCAAACACGAGTGTCTAGTGTTTGCCTTTATACTTACTTTCTAGTTAAACAATAATATCGTGGGTTTGCTATGTATATTTTTCCAATGTACATTCCAAATATATAGCTATTTAAAAATTCATCCATCCACCACTGAAAGACATCTTGTATTCCATCAGTCAAACACATGCACACTTTGGGAAATACTGGATTAATTAACTGATCTCCGAGATAAGTTCCTACAGTGTATGCTTCTAAGTATAACTTCAGAACACAGAGGAACTACTTCTAATTCCTGAGGGCACAAGCCTTGCGGCCGGGACTTCATCACACCCGTGGCGATGAATCCACTCTTTGGTATCTATGGAATCCCAAACTCACTGCTGGCAGCAACAAGCCCCAAGAGAGAAGGGCTATTCTTCGCATGAATTGATTTTGCAAGTACTTAAGCCTCTATTATGTGTCATGTCTGACGCCAGATGCTTGTGGAACAGAAGGAGTAGAAGATGCAGAGCTGTCCCCATCAGGCTTTGGGGAGACGGTCTAGCGGGAGACAGCATGTAAAATGAAAGTTCCAGCACGGGCTGCAAACTTCTTGAGGGAGAAGCCTGAATATCACTCCCCTGTGATCCTAGCACTGGGCATACTGCCCTCGACACCGGAAACTCTACTGGCTCAGCTGTCGATGTTCGATCATGAGGATATTTACAAGGCACAGGGCTGTCATGGAGACAGAGGTCATCCTGCACAGGGGCATCGCAGAGGTCTCTGCCCAGCAGGCTCTGGAAAGATGCGGGGTTCTCTGGTGAGGAAGTCCTTCCAGGCAGACAGACCCACCTAGGCAAAGACCTGGAGGAAGGAGAGGCGGGAGAGGCGTGGAGACCTGAGAGTCACTTAAAGGGACAGGGCAGTGGGGCTGATGAGGGCTGAAGACACGCAGGCCAGCTGGCCACGTGGGAGGCATGCAGGTGAGCGGAGGGGACTGAGGTTGCCTTTGAGACTGTAAGGGAGAGCGGGAAGTGGCAGGGCCCTCTGGGAAAGAGTTTCCCGTCACCTGCGTGACAGGGGGCCAGTGCGTCACGGGGACCTGGAACCCCCGTGCTCTGTGCAAAGTGCTTCAGGTCCATGTGGCCCAGTTCTCCTGGGTACAAGCCAACATGTCATCATACTTATCACTGGAATTTCAATCTAGATGTTCAGTGTGTTGAACAATAAGTAATGCTAACTGACTTGACTGGATCGGCGTTTTCAACATCCAGGAACTTCCGCATATACATCCTTTTTAAGTACAGAGAGAACTTGACTAAAATAGATCATACGCTGGACCACAAGGCAAGTCTCAAAAATTCAAAAGAAGCAAGATAATGAAATTGAAGAACATACTATGACTAAACTGGAACTGACTTAGGAAGAAGAAACAGAAGAATCTAGCCCTGGCCAGTGTGGCTCAGTGGCTGGAGCGGCGTCCCATACTCCGAAAGGTCGGGTGGGCTCTTGACCCAGCGCCATTCCCCCATGCCCAGGAGAGTGGGCTGGCACTGGGACCAGGGCGCCTGACACCCAGGCTCTCTCTCGCCTTCCTCTCACCCTCCTCCTTGCAGCTCCATCAGCCCAGCCCACCACACTTACCCTTCCACACTGACAGCCCTGGACTTTACTGTCCCTCCCAACACACCCTTGGGATGCGCCCGGAAAGGGCCTCGAGGCAGTGTTCAAACAGATCCCCCGTGAGCAGCAGTGCAGGCTTACCCCTTCTCGAGGGCCCGTCTGCAGCAAAGACTGTCTAATCTCCCTTTTCCTGAGGAGATGTTTTCTGTCAATCCCTGAAATGGTTCCTCTTCCCTTTAAGATGACATAAAATATCACTTCTTAAAATTCCAAAAAGGAAGACAGAGCCCATTGAGCATTCATGTCATTTTGTAAAGGTCTGAGCCCCTGGTGCAGGCACGCAGCGGGGTCCCCAGATGCAGAGACTGGGGGAGGCGGCGATTGCGCATCTGGGATCTCCCTGGATTGGGACTCTCCTGAGTTCTCACGGTCGGAGCCTGTGGCGGCCCTTCAGGTGCGCAGTCACAGACGGGCAGGCTGCACGGGACGGAAACCGTGCAGTGTGCAAATGACGTTTTACAGAGAGCAGCGGTGTTTTCACTTGCTCCAAGGAAGCGGACAAGGACCCTATCGGTAGACTGTGCAGATGAACTGAACCAAAAACACAGTATGTCTCCTAATAGAAAAAAAAATGAAATCATAAACACATTTGTAGTACAGAGTGAGTACTCGAAGCACACTTGTGTGGCTGAAGCAAAAAATGTGTTCCTGCACAAAAACCACATGTTCTATCTTCTTAAGTTAGGGCAGGAGAGTACTTAACACTATGGCCCTTGCCCCTAAGAAAACCTTAGGTTCTTAACCTCTTGGATCATAGACCCTTTGAGAATCCGGGGGATGGTGGCCTGTGTCTGCCACAGGTGCACCTGTTCCCCGTGCTTCCCCATCTCCCTCCTTCTGGTGCCTGTGTGGAGCTCCTCCCCCATCCCACGGGGCTCTGTCCGACTGTCACTATCGGTGAGTGGGAGCGGGGTGCAGATGCAACGCAGGCTGATCGCCAGAGCCCAGTGCACTAGTGCCACTGAATGGTGAAAGCACGTCTGTGTGACCCATGCAGGTGACTGAGACTCACTCTCTTCCCGCTCGGTAGTACTAAGCTGGGAAAGGTGAGGGTGGAGTCCCTGGTGGCCTGTCTGTCCAACACGAACAAAGAATCCCAAATCAGAATGAAGCGAGAGGCCAGCTGGACTGAGAGACGGAGAAGAGAGAAAGAGAGACCATATTCAGCCATCCTGGAAGCTATTAGTGTCCTGAGTGGGAGTCCATGAAAAATAAGCCAATAAATTAGCTTTACGAGCAAGGTGTCTTATCTCACCCACCCAAGAGAGTCCAGTGTGAACAGACCCACTCCCCAGAGAAAACACACAGACCTGCCCGTGCATAAAACAACTCACGTAAGTGCAAGAGTGCGCTGCATGTGAGGTTCAAGGCGGGAGTCTTTCTGGAGACCCTAAGGACACGCCCTTGCCCATGCAGTTTTCAGGTGGTTTCAGAGTAAAGCTGATTTTACCGTCTAAGCCCCCTTCTTCCCATGCCTCAAGTTCGAAAAGTTCGCGCATGTGAAAATGTGAGACCCTGGAAAGCTAAAGAGAACGGGAGTCATGACTCGGCAGGAACAACCACTAGCGAATGATCTGAGGATAAAAACTGTGATTCAGAACGACCTGCATAGGATTAGCTGGGCACAGGTGATGAACAAGGGACATTTGGCTCTTACAATTTGAGTTCAAGCAGGTCATTGTCCCCACGTGAGCAGTTTCCTGAATGATGTAATGTTGAGCATGTTTCCAGGGGTCCTTTCACGAACAGGTCTGTTAAACGAAGCACAAGTGCCTCTTCGACTTTCAACTGTGATACCATTGAAAGCCAAGTCAAAAAGGAGACACGTCTTCGGGGAGCACAGCGCTCTGCCCTCCACCACCTGAGAGCCCCAGTGTTACACAGGCTCACTCCAGTTTCTCCTCCACAGAAACGTTCATCTGGGTAATATGCAGAGGAGCCTAGCAAATCAATAAACGCATCACATCACCCTTTAATTCCAGGAAGACTCGAGAGTCAGTTAAGTCTCTCTGGGGGGGTTGGGAAATAAGTGTGTTCATCCACTTACATAAATAAACATTTTAAGATAGAAATGCCAACATGTGTGGGACTAGTCGCACCGGAGAAATAAAATTTAGGTCTTGCAAGTTGCGACATGGAAGGACCCCTCCGCGAGAAGCGTCTGAAGAGGAAAGGGAGAGGAGGAAACACGGCAGCTGAGTACAGCGTCTTGCTCTCCTGTGCCCACCCTGGCGGTGATGGGGGGACAGAGGGCCTGGGGGGGTACATTTGAAGGAGAAGGACAGACAAGAGTGACCTGGTAAAAAGCTCGCCCTAAACCAGGAGTATCAAACTTATTGTCACCAGGGGCCACATCGGCCTCGCAGTTGCCTTCAAAGGGCCGAATGTAATTTTAGGACTGTATACATATAACTACTCCTTAACAGTTAAGTGAGAGGCTGGTGCTGCCGCCAGGTAGAAACAAGGTGCTGGGCTGGATAAAACAAGGCGGAGGGCCGGATTTGGCCTGCGGGCTTTGTGTTTGCCACCTGTGCCCTAAAGAGAGGGAGCTCCCTTGTAAAGCCTGACCAGGGGGCAGCGTGCTTGCCTTGGTGGGGCGACTCCAGGTCCAGCCCAGAGAGCCCTTGGGCCCAGCACACTGAGCTCCAGCCTGACCTATGGTCAGGGAACCGCCATCAACAAGCCATGAAGGAGCAAGGACAAGTTAGAAAGGTGGAACAAGTGCATGGCGCCCGCAGCCTCGCAGGCCACGGCCCAGGAAGCGGGCAGACCTGTATGCTGGAGGCCAGTTTCAGCAGCCCTGGGGCGGGCATGGATGCCCTGGAGGGGGTTGGGTGCACAGTGACAGAAGACGCGTGACTCCTGAGGTCAATAGTGGCCGAGGAGCAGAGCTGAGGAAACGAAGCCAGCCTGCGTAGCGCTGGGACTCCCACACCTCCAGAGGATGAGCTCCCAGAGGGCACAAGCTGTGCCTGCTTCTTGGGATTCCCAGAACCACTTACAGGACTTTGAGGAGTAGCTGGGAGCCGGGATTTCTCCCCTCCACCCTGCTGCTGGAAGGCAGAGCTGCTTTATTTTTCATGTTCCACCGCATTACGTGCAGAGAGCCGCCCTCTTGTCCCTCACGCAGGCACAGCCTGGGCCGCAGACATGCCGGTGGGTAAGCCAAACGCAGCTCTGCCCGACTGTGGCCGGCAGATAATGAGGACACGGGCATGTTGTGCTGGGTTCCGCCACTGGGGGCCCTGCCCGAGGCCAGCTGCCAGATCCCCAACCCTTCTCTCTCTGGATTCCCTGTTTCTATGACATACGACGCTGTTTACAGGAAAGCCTTTTAACTGAAAGGTAACGAGATGAGATTGGAATATTCCAGACACAGATCGACGTAAATGATACTTAAGATCCTGAACCTGAAAGGAGGAAAGAGTGGGAAACTCTATTTGCTGGTGATTAAATACTATGGAAGTCACAGTTACCCCTGTTACCTGGTCTGTTATCCAAGAGTCTTTCCTGTACACAGCACAACACAAAATAAACAAGCTGGTTAAAGGGGGGCAAAGGGCTTGCACCGCCATTCTCCACAGAAGCGATGCACATGGCCAGAGAGCACATGAAAAGGTGGCCGACACCACTGACCACAAGAAGACACAACTTTGCAACGGATGGACGGACCAACACAGGAGGGGGCGTGCATGCCACGGAATGCCACCCGGCTGTAAAAGGGAACGAGATGGTGACGCATAATTACGTGGACGAAGCTTAAGACAATATGCTATGTGAAATAAGCCAGACCCGAAGGACAAATGCTGTGTGATGCCACTTACAGGAGGGCCTGAGAGACAGAGAGTCGAATGGTGGAGAACCATGGCTGTCAGAGGCTGGGGAGCGGGGCAGAGGGCTGCTGCTGAATGGAAACAGTTTCTGTTTGGGAAGCTGGCGAAGTCCCAGCGATGGATGGTGGCGAGGGCTGCGGCACAGCATGAGCATGCTCAGTGCCCCCGAACTGTACCCCGGAAAATTATTAGAATGTAACTTTCATGCCGCATATATTTACTGCAATTTTTTAATCCCTACCCGAGGATATGTTTACTGATTTTAGAGAGAGGGGAAGGTGGGAGGGAAGGGGGGACAGGGGGAGAGAGAGAGAGAGGGAGAAACATTGATGTGAGAGAGGGATGTCAATCCGTTGCCTCCCGTAGCACCCGGACCAGAGATCAAACCTGCACGGAGGTGTGTGCCCTGACCGGGGATCAAACCCACAACCTTCTGGTGCACAGGACGCTCCAATCAAAGGCCTGGCCAGGGCGTGCCACAATTTCTTAAAAAAGAATCTGTACTTTCCATAGTTTTGCAAGTCTTTGAACGATGATCATATACCCAGGTTGAGAGCCTCTGGCTCCTCCGGCCCAACCATTTGTGAAGGTGATGCCCTGTCACCACAATGGGGCTGAAATCACCCCTATGAGGAGAGCTGACACCCCGGAGGCTTGCATCTGCTGTCATGACTGAGTGGATTCACGAGATTCCATGCGACCCAGGCTACCACCGTGTGGCAGAGAACAGGAAGAGACCAAGAAAAGTGGAGCCTCCGTGTGAACATGTAAGGCCCCTGCAGTCTCCAGGGTGCAAGGAGCCAGGGCCCCTTCCAGGGACCCGTGCATTGTCGGCCGGCTTCCCAGCTCCCTCTCCAGATGCTGGCCTCATTTATGCAGCAGTGCGGTCACAAGAGGGAGAAGCAGCAGCAAAAACCACACGCTCCATCTGCGTATGAAGCCTTTGTTTAGAGAGGCTGAAAAGGGAAGTCCTTAGTCTATAATAGCTCTTCCCTGAAAATTCCTTCCGGGCCTCCGCCAACCTCAGCACGCTATATAGAGATGTCAAGTGTTTATCCAAATGGCCGCCTGCTCTCTGCGGCTCGGCCTCGTTCTGCATGTGGCTTCTCAGCCCCCTGACCCTCGGACCGCCCTGGCTGCCCTTGGGCTCCCAGAGCTCAGGGTCTGCCTGTCCTCTTCCCTGCCCTTTCTTCCAATTTTCTCATCACTCCTATTTTACCTCATTTGCCCCAAAGATTGGTGAGGCAAACATCTACAGAAAGGGTAGTAAAACAGAAATAATCAGCGCTGAGGAAGCTGGGAGAAAGCACTGACACCTTACAAGTCAACACGGCTGCTGCAGCTGAGCTCCCCAAACAGACACGCAGCAGCCCTGTCTCACAGCATCCTCATCCTCGTCAGGATGCAGGAGCCTGGCAGCTTCTGAGGGCCACAAGCCCTCTTAAGGGCAGTACATTCTGAAACGTCCCGCCTGATGGAGGAACACTGAGGGACGTAGGGGGTACTCTCAGTGCTGTTACAGAACGTGAACAATGGCACGTGGCCCTACGTCCCGGTGTTCGAGGCTTACCTGCTGCAGGTGTGGCTGCTCGACACGACAGGACCATTTTCTCCCCCGTTCCGTTCTCTCTGCGGTGGCCACAGTGGGGATCAATGCCTCTTCCAAGGATCAGCTTTTCTGTGTCACGTGCCCTGTCATGTGGGAAAACAGAGGCCCAGGGCAAAGCCAGTGAGCGGCTACTGTGTCGGCACCAGGAAGTCCTCCCCGCTCCAGGTAACTACTCCCGAAATCGACGACCTGGCCGCCAGATGTCTGTGGCTACTCAGCCCCTTCCCCACCCTCCACCTCCCACTCAATGACTGAACAACTGAGAAATGGACAGAAGAGCCAAGTGGCATAAATCTTCCAACGTGATTGATGGTGGATGGGTGAGGACGGCTGGCCACAGTGCTGCGTCCTATCCCCTCCCCCTTGATTTGCAGGGAACAGGCATTCCTCTCCCACCCACCCTGTGAAAGACACGAAAGGGAGCATAGGAACGCATCTCCTTTGTCCACTGTGTGCCAGAGATGGGCTGAGAAGGCTGAGATGAGCCCACAGATAAAGAGAGAAAACCTGGCTGCTGTGGCTCAGTGGACTGAGTGCTGACCTGCAAAGCAAAAGGTCACCGGTTCGACTCCCAGTCAGAACACATGCCTGGGTTGTAGGCCAGGTCCCCAGTAGGGGGCATGTGACATGCAACCACACACTGATGTTTCTCTCCCTCTCTTTCTCCTTCCTTTTCCCTCTCTCTAAAAATAAATAAAATCTTTTAAAAAGAGAGAAAGGAGAGGAGAGGGGAAGTCAGGTGAGGAAGCATGCTTTCACAATGACCTACAATATAGTAGACCCACCAATTACTGATTTAGGGTAGTAGTCTATTTTTTTCAAAACAACTAGCAGACTGGGAGCTGTGTTACCCTCTGGATAGACCTGCTCAGCAATTTCTTTGTTATTTGCCATGCGGCAGACACTACTAACTGACTGAGGAACTGCCGTTTCCAGCCCCTGCTGCCTTAGTCACACTTTCTAGATGGCCAAATCGTGCTTTCCTGCCCTGCCCAAAACTGGAGGTGGCCTTGTGACAGCCCAGTCATGGTCCATGGGATGTGGGAAGTGGCCCCTGGTGAAGGTGTCCATGGTGGGCAGAGTAATGTCCCCCAAAGTTGTTCGTGTCCTCATGAGTGGAATTTGTGAAGCCGTTCCCTTCCCTAGCAAAAGGGACTCTGCAGAGGGATTACAGTAAGGATTCTAATGTGGGGAGCTTATTCTGGATTATCCAGACAGGCCCAAATCACCACAGGGTCCTTACAAGTAAAGGAGTTGGAGAGGGTGGTGCCAGAACAACGTGAGGGGCGACCAGAGCAGCTGCTGCTGGTGTGGTGGGTGGAAGGGCTTCACAAGCCAAGGAATCTGGGTGGCCTCCAGCAGCTGGAGGAGGAGAGCCAGCGGGTCCCCCCGCCAGAGCCTGCACAGAGAGACACAGCTTTGCTGACACCCCAACTTCAACCCAGTGAGAATCATTTCCAATGTCCGATCTCCAAAAGCGTAAGACAATAAACCTGTGTTGCTTTCAGCCACTGTTGTTTCTGTGTTAAATCTGTAGTCGTTTGTTACAGCAGCTGTTAGAAACTAATACGGCATCTCTTCCTACATAAACACACGTCCTTTCTCTCCTTCCTCCTTGCTGCATGGGATGTGGATACAGAGTCTGGAGGCACAGCAGCCATGTTGTAATCATTCAACAAGATCCATGAGGATGAAAGACTCATACTCAAACAGCGCTCGGTCCTTGATGGCTTTCCAAAGTCACCAGCCCTGGCTGCTCATTCCTGAACCTCTTGTCACTTGACACAAACGAAGCACGCTATGTTTAAGTCCCTGCAGCAAAACTGTGTGCAGTGGTGTGCTGAAGCTGACACACCTGGCCTCTGACAGGGAATTCTGAAACTTTAAGGAACTTTGTGGGCCAGCTATTAAACACAATCATTATTAAAAATTAAGTTATATCATCTCACAAACAAATAAATTATGTTCAAAATAAAGATAAGAAATACACAGAACTCACCTATTCCTAAATATTTTGCAAACTTTACTGTGCTCTTGAGGCAGTGCACGTCCACCGCATCTGCATGGGGGACACCACGCATCCCCCCGCTCTACGCTGAACAGCACAGCCCGCACGCAGCCCCATCACACGGGGCATCTGAGGTCAGCCGTGGTGTGAGTATTTCCAGCATGGAAATCAGCAAACGCTACAAATCAGAGTTTTATTTCCCCCAAGGAGTCAATTGTTAATCATTTACTGACCTGCCACTGGTTGTGTTTCTGCAGCCAAATGCGTTTCTAATTAATGCATCCCTAATGGTGTTTAATGTCGCTCGTAATAAGAGCCACAATTGTGAACTCAAATTCTATTTGTCAGGAACTGAATTCTCCTAGTTTCTTTCCTTCTTTCTTTCTTTCTTTCTTTCTTTCTTTCTTTCTTTCTTTCTTTCTTTCTTTCTTTCTTTCTCTCTCTCTCTCTCTCTCTCTCTCTCTCTCTCTCTCTCTCTCTCTCTCTCTCCTTCCTTCCTTCCTTTCTTTCCTTTCTCTCTCCTTCCTTCCTTCCTTCCTTCCTTCCTTCCTTCCTTCCTTCCTTCCTTCCTTCTTTCTTTCTTTCTTTTAATAGAGATTAAGGTACCGGGCACTGTGCTAGGCGGTTTCTTTCTTGTTCACTCTCTTACATAATCCCCCTTGCCTCCCTGAAAGGTAGGTATGAAAATCCCAGGGAAGAATGGTGTGGCAATGAACTGAGGCCCACTAGGGGCCAAGAAAGGATTTGAACACCTTTCGTCTGACCCAGAAACCTGTGCTTCTTCTCCAGCAACACAGTGTGCTCTGCACACAGTGAGCACTAAACAAATATTTGTTGAGTTATTGCAACAAATGTTAACTCTTCCCTCCAGAAGAGTCAGGGGGCCAGGCGAGCGAGGGGCGGGGCTCGTGCGCAGGGTGGCTTTCACGCCGTGTGTGCAGAAGACGCTGGCACCCGGCTGTTTTTCCTGAACATCAAAGAGAGCCCTGGAACACTTATGGTTAGGAGATTGAGTTTCATGAAAGTATTAAATTTATGTTTTTTCGAACAGCATCACTGGGGGAGGGCCCGTGGTTACAATTCTCTCATCTTGAAATAGACACAGAGTAATTTCCTCCTTTGCTGGTTGTCAGCCTGGCTCCCAATCACTTCCCCCAGAGCTGGCGGAATTTCAATGACTCTAAAATTAATCTGTGGGGCAGAGAGGTTGTCCAGCGCCTTGAAATGCTGGGAGCTTTGCTGTGGTCTCCAAGTCAGTGCCTGGGATGGGAAGTCAGGAGGTCAAAGGTGAAATCCTAATCTTGGCCCAGTTGGGGAGCTTCAGACAATCCTATGGACACATCGTTTCTCCCCAGGTTTCATGACAAGAAACCCCACGAAGTATTCGGAACTACAGCAATCAGTAGCTAACATAGAACTGCTTAGGCAGACATGCAGCATTTTTAAAATTCATTTGTTCAACATTCATTCGCACTCCTAAGAAAGACAGACATGTGAACGGAGGAACAATGAGATGTTTCACTACAAGGTGAGGAAGGCAAGTGCAGGCTGCTTGCCGGGGCCGCCCAGAACCCAGGAGGGCTAAGCCCAGGGAGGTGGGGAAGGGGAGACCTTCTCTGAGACAACGACACTTAGTTTTAAGGGGAAAAGTGAGAACTCAGGGCACAGGATCACAGGCAAGAGGAACAGCGCGCCTACCAAGCAGCTGAGAAGGGTGAGCGACATGCAGATCAGTGCCACCAGCACAGAGTATGAGACACGGAGTGGCAGAACAAGAGCCAGAGGAGGAAGCAAGGACCAGGCCATAGAGGGAGTCCAGCACCTGGAGCTTCTCCCGCAGGGGACGGGAGGCCCGCAGAGGTTTCAGCTACAGGGCGACACCACCACGTTTCTGTCTAGGAGCCGTCCTGAAAGCCCTGAGACCCACGGAAAAGTTATTGCAGAAAAGAGGTAAGAGAGAGGGGCCAAGGAGGGAGCTGTGGTGGGAAGGCAGAAGGCCAGCCGGCAGCTTCAAAAAGGCTCGTTAAGAGAGTCGCAGGCCGTGGAGACGAGGTTAGAGTGAGTCTGGGAGGACCCGAGGTTCTGGCTTGGACAACTAGCTGGAGGGTCAGAAGGGAGCCCAGGCATGGGAGCCAGTGTGTGGGGGGGGAGCTTCAGAACGAGTTCCCCGCAGGCTGTATGCGCATCATCCGAGAGAGATGCCCCACGGAGAAGGACATGTGACTTCGGAGAAGACCACGCTCTATCCATCTTTCAGTCTGCTGGAGAGCTGACCCTGGCACGCACGAGGGTCTTGACAAGCATTTGTGAGTTGGAAGCTGAGTAAAGCTTGGGAGAAGCGTTCACAGTAGAATCAGAGGTCTGATGGGGGGAGGTTAGCAACCTACTGAAAGCCGGTAAAATTGAAGACAGATAAAACTCCACAGAAAGAGAGTCCCTCCAGTGAGAAGAGAAGCGGGCCGAGAATGAGACCCCCGGGAGAGCTGATGTGAAAGGACTGGGTGAGACAGGCCAGTGCGGGGGGGCCAGGCGCCGAGGGCACAGAGGGTCGGAGGGCGATTCAGAGGTGAAGACCGCGGTGGCGTTGCAAAGGCCAAGGGAGTCGGGCGGAGAAACAAGGTCCTAAAGTTGTTCCCTGAGAAAGGTCCCCTGGAACCACCTGGGGGTCTTTGCAAGGGCCAGTCTAGTGGAATGGAAGAGGCAGAAGCCACAATACCCTAAGACACAAGGTGAGGTGAGGAGAAGGACCCTGGATAAGGTAATTGAGGGACTCAAGGCAGAGGGGCTGATGCTTTAGGACAGGAAAACCTTGTCCTGCGTGGCTGTGAAGGGGTCGAAAACATAGGAGAGAGACGGGATCGTCTACTCTACCAGACCCCACAGGAGGTGCCAGGCAGGAGACGGGCAACAAAAGCGGAGAGAGTGGGGGATGGGGCCCCGCTCGGAGACTGTGGGGAGGTACCGGCCCTGAGGTGTTCTGTCATCTCATTTACCAAAGACCAAAGGTCAGGGGAACCCTCTCCGTCCAAAAACAGGTAAGTGATTATATCGTAATGTTACAGCCTACCCCATGAAATATTTTGCACTCATAAAAGATAATGTGATAAAAATATGTGGCCATATGAAAAAATGAGTTATAAAATAATGCTAAATGGACAAGATGGGTGATTAGCAATTCAAGAGTTACAATTCTCGTTAAGGGGAACCTCAGAAAAATTTCTAGGATGTTTACACCAAGTATGCTTATGTTAAGGTGTGAAGATTTAGGGAAGCTTCTTAGTTCTTTGTCTTCAGTTTTCAAAAGTTTACTAAACTTGTTCTGAGAAAAAGAAATGTTAAAGTAGGACATGTCTGATGATAGCCCAGTTTTTCCACAGACAATGATTCTCACTACTGCGTCCAAGAATTCGAGACAGCATTTCACTCTGCTAGAAAGCTGCCTCCCATCCTTCAAGTCTCCATGGTGGAACCCTCTCCTGCCTCATAATTTACTCCTCACCTTTTCCTTCGCAGCCCTTCTTTCCCTGAAGAATCCGGAGGCCACCACTGGCATGAATACAGGCTTTCAGCTGGAATGTCCAAAGAGCTGCTTCCAACCCACAGGACAGCTTCTGTCCTCACCACAGGGCAGGTGGCCGAGGTGCCAGCCAGCCCTGAAGTTAGCGTGTGTTCCACTCGACACTCCGCCTAAGGTCTCGCCTAATTTTTAAAATGTAATTGAGACAGGAATTTTAGGGGGAGAGCCCAGAGGTTCGGATGAGACAGAACTGAGTCAGAATCGCCAGGTCTTCCTGTTAGGGCATGACAGTTATGGAAATGGAGCTTCAGTCTCTACATTTGAGAGATGGGGGTAATGAAACTTCCTTTACCAACTTTTGAGAATTTTTTTAAAAGGCACCACATGTGTATGTATATGTATATATCTTCAATCTACATGTTATCTATATGTCTACATTTATACCTATATTGACTTTAGAATTTTGCAGCTCAGCTTTGCACTCTTTAAAAATGATTTTATTTATTTTCAGAGAGAGGGGAAGGGAAGAAGAAAAAGAAGAGAATCATCAATGTAGGAGAGAAACATAGATCAGTTGCCTCTTGCACGGCCCCATCTGGGAAACTGGCCTACAAACCAGGCATGTGCCCTGACGGAATTGAATCAGTGACCTTTTGGTTCACAGGTTGGCGCTCAATCCACTGGGCCACACCAGCCAGGGTGGGTTTGCGTTTTTCACAAACTATGCGAGACCCTGAGCAAGTTCCCTAACCACCAATGGCTGAGAACAAGACAGAATAACAAGGGACATATCTCCATGGACACTGCAGAGGACAGAGGGTTGTAAAGGCCAAATGGATCAGCCTCTAGAAAGCTTCCAGAACTTGTGCATGACTGTGGGAAGAGATGGGACAGACCACCCAAGTGTAAATGGGGCCTGGGACAAAAATTAAATTCCTTGTGGAAAAATAAAGGTGTGTCTCTTGCACTCCTGAGTCTGTGCACCAAGCATGACGTTGCAATGTTGGGGAAAACGAGGAAGCAGAGGCAGCTGGCAGGCCCGGCCTTCTGTTCCATCTCCGACCCAGCAGTCTCATTTTGCACCCGGGCAGTGGGGCCCCAGAGAGATGAAGCAAATGGCTCCCAATCACAGAGTAAACTAGAGTTCAGGTCTTCTGACTCTCAGGTCCACACTGCCTCTCAAAAATAGTGTGTTCCGGTTTCACTAAAGGCAATAGAATGGGAGCTCTATGCCTTGGGTCAGAATGAACCAGAGCATTGAAGCCGGGCCATTCCAAGTACACCTGCTGCAGGGTGCACACCAGCGCATCCCCACTGGTGGGTCTGAGAGGTTTTCCCCATGAGATCACTTCCGTCACGTGGGACTCGGTGCCGTGAAGGCCCAGGCCTGTGACTGCCCCTCACTGCTCCAGCACTGCGGCCACTCCAGCACCTTGCAACGGGGCTCATGGCAGGACCACCCAGGAGAATCTCTGCCCACGAGCCCATCTTGAACTTTTGATCCAAGTGACGCGGGGCGTTTTCTGTTCTACATTGTTGTGTTGTTTAGAACTACTTTGTTTGCAAATGACTGAAAACTACCTTGAACTCACTCAGATAACCATGTGAGTTTCTTACAAGGGTGCTGGGTCTCACTCAAGGACAGACAGGTATTTGGACTCCAGGATATACTGGAACCAGGGGTTCGAATGCCATCAAAAAAACTGTGCCTCTGTGTTTTATTTCTAAGCCACTGTTCCACTGCTAAATCCAGTACTCCCAGAGAAGGAACTCCCTGGTCTCTGCGGGCCGGAGACTCGGCGCTGAGGGGAGAGGCGGTGAGTCACAATGGAACGTTCCTGCCTCCGCTCCCTCATCCGGAGGAGGTGGAAGCAGATAGGCACCCAGTGTTCATTTTGGTGTTAATTTATTAGGTGTCAGGCTCTGTGTTGGGTTGTAGAAGAAAAGGGCAGCTGGAGAGGCACCAAAGAAGCACTGAATCCCTCCCACTCTGGGAGAGAAAATGACATAACACGGCCCGAGCGGGGCCACCATGTTGGGGAAACGGACTGGAATCACACCTCACACAGGACTGGGGATTCCAAAGTCAGCAAGCAAGGCGAAAAAGGTCTCTAGTCAAACGTAATTGCCCTGCATGCTTGAACCCTTCCCGACACAGCAAGATGCCAGGGCACAGAGACAGGCAGAGCCCGCACCGACCAAGACTGCAGAGTCCCGCCTCCCCTCTCACTCCGGGTAGGTGGGTGCACACTAGCAGCCTGGCAGGCCAAATCCCCGGGCTACTGATAATAGTCTGTTCTTCTCATGCACTTTTACCAAGTGCATGGTTAGATCTACAGAAGTTAGACACATGTAGGATATGACTCATCCACTTTCCAAAGCGTTTCTACACAGCGTTGACTTTGAGAACCAGGATCCGAGCCCTGGGCTGCCTGGGTTTCAGTTCACGATCACACCCCGATACCAGGCGGTCTCCCTGAGTTACGTATCCCCCACTCCCTGAGTCATTTGAAGACAGAGGCCCCCGCCCACTCCCCCTTGGGAATCCCGGGTCCCAGCCCAGGAGCAGCTCAGGGTTCTGCTCAGGGGGGTCTGAGTGAGTTGGGCTGAGCTAGGCTGAATGGGGAGGTCATGTGGACAAGCACAGGGGACAGTGATTCCCGGGCGGCTGGTAGGATGCCATTTATTTCCCAGGTTGTGTATGCTATAAAGAGCTTATCAAGATGTTTACGAATGGGAGCCTTGCTGTTTTTAACAGATTATCTGTAACATATTGGTTCAGTGACCTGACAACCCATTTCAAGGAACTGTTAGTTTACACTTAACTCTTTTCCTGGACAGTAGGCAGATAAAGAGGCCACCGAGCTGACAGGGAGGAGGCTGGCCATGCCCAGAGCTTCCATTAAGCAGTTAAGCATGGGCTGTGCAGGCTCTGAGACACCCTAGCATCCAGCCAGAACTCACGCCTCACTCTTTCCTACGTGGTCATCAAAACCTTCCACCCTGCCCTGCCCAGGGCTTCTGACCAGACTCTGGGCCAAGGCTCCTGTCCAAACAACACAGAGGAGCTCTGCTGCCGTGGCTTTGGTCAAGTATTCAGGTCACCACCGCATCGCAAAGGCCACCAGGACCCCAGGGCAGGTCCAATTGTACTTTCTGATCAGGACAGGAAAACCTGACCTCCAGGGACATGAACTAACATGTACTGAGCCCTAATCTGTGTCAGCTGTCCTCACTTCCTTGGTCTCATTTAACCTGAAAACTACTCCAAGAGGTAGGCAGTACTTTCTTCATTGTTTGCATGAAGAAACTGGGGCTCAGAGCTATTGGCTTAACCAACCTTACACAATTTGCAGGTGGTAGACCAGGAGTTCTCACTCAGATCTGCCAAAGTTTAACATATGCCCCTCTTGGATGTCTACCCAACAGCCCCAACAGCCGCACTCGCCTCTCCAGAACTCGGATGTCCCATGGTCATATGCGCTGGTGAACACGTAAGATGCTCCCCATTCTGAGGGTAAAAGCCTGGAGAGTCTAAACCAAATATCCTCAGCCCTAGATGCTCTTCAGAGCTTCTTGGAGAGTACACACACATGCATGCACACACACACACGTGCCCAGGGCCCCCAACTGAGCCCAAAGAAATCAGTCTAAGGGTAGAACCTAGACATCTGTGTTTTAAAGGCTCCCTAATTCATTCTCAGCCAGAGGTGAGGATCACTGGCCCTAATCATTTCCCTTACCACTGGACTGGGCTGAGCATTTCACAAAATTCTGGCCAGCAAAAGGCCTGAAAAGTGTTCTTGGAAATGGAGTTGTGGGGAAATTTTACTTCTTTCTTTAAAGGAGACATGAGGATGGAATAGGCCCTTTCCTCTTTCTGACCTTGAATTCTATGGTATAAAGATGTGACGCCTGGTGTTACTGCAGCCACCTTGGGACTATGAGGGAAGTAGCCTAATAGCCAGGTATTTTTGAGCAACTTAAACAAATCTGGAATCCCTTGCCATAAAAATACTAGTAAGAGGTGATCAATATGTGTCATTGTTTAAGACACTTTAAGTTAGACATTCTGTTACTTGCAGCCAACAGATACGCCCACTAAGGAGCTTCAACTGCTTACTGCCAGACCTATTTCTCACAGGGGCAGAAGTACATCAGCAGGTGGGGCCCATCAGACAGTAAGGCCCACACTCAGTCTTGCTGCCCCAAGGACTACTAACTAAAGCGAGCCCTGGGCATGTCATTACATCACTAGTCACCGTGACCACCCTTCCAGTAACAACCATGACATTCACTGTGCACTTACTTCATGCCAGGATCCCTGCAAAGCGCTACAAGTATGCCGTCTCACGCCATCCTTACAATTACCCAGTGAGATAAGTATTCTCATCCATGTTTTACACATTAGTAAACCGAGACCCAGAGAGGCTAAGGAATTCGACCAAGTTTGCACAGCTCGCCGGCGGCAGAGACGGGATGCTAACCCCAATCTGTCAGATGCTCTCAAGACTTTTCTTCTTTCCAGGAGACCACATCGTTTCATTTCCCTGTGACTTACGATGCTCTATGTGTTCACACATTCGCTGAAGTGCTTAACGATGCGAATAAAAGGCATTCGTCATTGTAATCCCTAATGGAGATAACAGAAATATTAGCAAAGGCTGAAGTGAAAACAGTTCAAGTGAGGCCTAATTTTTTACAAGGCCAAGGAATGATTTACTTTATCACAGCAAAGAATTTTATCTGACAAATGCACACTTTATCATCTCTGCTCTGCTGAGCATGGAAGCTTACATTCTTCCTACCCATAAAATTTAAGTAATTTTTGGCTCCAAAAACTTAAAAGAAATCCTATGCTAGGTTCAAGCACACCCCTGGAAATTTAAATGCTAAATATGGGGCACTAATATACACCATTTCCATCAGGAAGAATAAACTCTGGAGTCACAAAGAGTCAGGTTCAAATCCCAGTTCCGCATCTTGCTGACTGTGACACTGGACATTTTATTGCCCCAAGGCTCAGCTGGCCAGTGTGGAAGCTGAGAACCCCAACTCCCACTGAGGCCAAGGATGA
Source organism: Tonatia bakeri (assembly GCA_004024845.1). NCBI lineage: Eukaryota > Metazoa > Chordata > Mammalia > Chiroptera > Phyllostomidae > Tonatia > Tonatia bakeri. The sequence continues at coordinate 92,866 of PVIA01000437.1, forward strand.
CAATTAAATTGACAGCTGATGAAAACTGCACGGCAAAGTAGACGTGCTATAAAGCTCGGTTGTCGTGAAAAATATGTACATAGGGCCTGGCGCGGTACCTGGAACAAAGTAGCTACTCAATAAATCCTTGACTCCTTCCTTCTGTCTTCCCTCTCTGGTTCCTCACCACCAACAATCTTCAGCGGTTAGCCTCCAGAGACAGCACCAGAAACAAACCATTCCAGGTCCTCTCTGTCCTTGGTTGTAGAAGTAATGAGACAGCGCGCCCGCATCTTGGTTCACTCAGCTGTCAGCCTTTACAGCATCATCCCTTCGCCCTGACCCAAACGCAGGGCACCTAGCCAATCTATGGGTGGGCCACCTGCCAATTCACAAGACAAATTTGAGAAAGTGTCAGAGGATCGGGAGAAGGGACAGAACAGGGGGTGGAGGAGGGTGAGAAGAACTGGTTAAGTTTGCTCGGGAGCCAAGAGTGCTGGGGAAGCTGGAAAGAGACAATGCCTCAACCCCAAGTCAGAAACAAGTGAGGGGATTTCAAGGAACTCTGGACTGCTAGTGGGAGGAGCACAGGACAGGCCTCCGCAGGGCGGACGGGCACCATTAGGGCTCTATCAGTGTGGGGTGGTCAGCATGGGACTCCGAGTCATACTCAGAAAAGCCGGTAAAATGCCCGATAGTTCAGAGACCTGTTTGGAATCATCAGAAAGTTTTGAGGACCTTCTTCCCACGGCTCAGGAGTCTCACCTCAGCTTTGCTAAGTTCTCGGGGCAGCCAGCATGATCATCACCCCCATTTTGCAGATGTGCAAACTGAGGCTTCAAAGCTGGCCTGTTTTTGGTCACTTAAGGGAGAGGTAGCTACACAGAGAGATGAGTTTGCTCAGTGGTTCCCAAATGGAATCCAGGACTCTGCAGCCTGGGGTGGAGCCCCAGAGTCAGTTTTGTTTTTTTTTTTTAAGCTCTGCAGGTGATTCTGATCATCACCCAGGTTTGGGAACCATGGATGCGGCACCTAACAAGCCCACTGCAGATAAGGAGACAGAGCCTTGGCAGAGGTGGAGGAGCTTGCCCAAGGTCACATAGCTGGCTAGTGGCTAAGACAAGGTCAGTGCCTCAGCTGACAGTCTCCAGGACAGAATGCTTGCCAGCTCACCCGGGGACTGTTTACAGTTAGTCGTGACCACCTACAGCATAGATAGGCTTCATTCATCCAATAAACCTTTACTGGGTGCCTCTTGGGTGCCAGGCGCCAGGGAGACAGATAGAAACAACAGGGCGCTGGGGCTTCGAGAGTGCGCGGTGTGAGGGGAGGGAGACAAGCAGCTTCACCCCTGCAGGGCAGCGTGGCAGGGCTCCGAGATCGGCCGGTCCTTCTAGCCAGGGCCCTCCAACGAAGCTGTGGTCAGACAAAGGCTGGGGGATTCACTTCCCTGCACAAGCAAAGGGCACAAGAGGGCTTATAAGTTCTATCCAAGAGGGAGGAGCATGCTGGTGGGGAGGACCCAGGCTTCAGAGGGAGAGAAAAACAAGGAAAACAAAGCCTCCTTATAAGGAAGGTTGGTTACTTTTGTTTTAATAAGCCACTTGTGTGCTCCGACTTTATACAACTCAAGTTAGAATAAACGATTGTGAATGAAAGGTTTCTAAGGCTATTTACTGGGTGTATAAGAAACAACTGGACATCACTAAAATATGTTAAGACCAAAATAGAGGCACCAGAAGAAAAGGCACAAGTCTTTATTACGGTAGAGATCATATCTGCCTTTGCTCATGGTGGGTGATAAAAGTCAGTCCATGTCTATGCTGTGGGGGGCCTGGCCAGGTCGGTGACCCTGCTTCTGAGCCAGACAGACCTGGGTTTGGATCCCTGTTCCGTCCCTCCCTGACTGTAAGACCCTGGACAGATTATTAAACTGCCCTGAGTCTCAGTTCCCCCGTCAGAGATATCGCACATGCCCTTTGTATTAGTCGTCTGTTGCCAGGAAGCAAACTCCCTGGGATTCAGTGGCTCCAACAACGATGGTTTATCTGCCCTAGTTCCTGTGGATCAGGACTTCGGGGGCATTTCAGCTGGGTGCTTCCAGCTCGAGGTCTCAGGTAAGGCTGCCATCCAATGAACAGCCAGGGGATTCACTTCCGAGCTGATGCTGTTGGGGGGTGTTCTTTCCTTGGCCCTCTCTATGTTGCTGCCTCAGTGTCCGCATGTCATGGCATCTGAGGAACTAAGGTAGAAGCTGCAATGCTTCTTAGGACCTCACTGTAGAAATCACACACCATCTCATCTGCAGCACTCCAAGGGTTGCAAGGGTTAGCCCAGGAGAAGAGGGACGCAGGCTGACTACTGGATAGCCACGTGCTGGAAACAGTCTAAGTGCCCATCAGTAAATGACTGGATCCAAAAACTGTGGTAGCCCTGGCTGCTGTGGCTCAGTGGATTGAGTGCAGGCCTGTGAATCAAAGGGTCACTGGTTTGATTCCCAGTCAGGACACAGCCTAGGTTGCAGGCCAGGTTCCCAGTGGGGGGCGCATGAGAGGCAATCACACATTGATGTTTCTCTCCCTTTCTCCCTCCTCCTCTCTCTAAAAATAAATAAATAAAATCTTTATAAAAAACCCTGTAGTACACTTACACATGGAATACTACGCAGCAGAAAGAAAGAACTCCTACCTTTCACAACAGCACGGATGGAACTGGAGAGCATTATGCTGAGTGAAAGAAGCCAGGCGGTGAAAGACAAATACCATAGGATCTCACCTGTAAGAGGAAACTCATGAGCAAAACAAACAAGCAAGGCAGAACCAGAGGCGTGGAAACAAGGAACAGACAGACAGCGACCAGAGGGGAGGGGGTCAAGGGGTAAAGAAGGGGAAGAGTCTAATCAAGGAGTGTGTGCGAATGGCCCACGGACACAGACAACAGGGCGGGGACTGACTGTGGGAGCAGGGGGTGGGCGGGGCAGGGGAGATCCACAAAGGAAAATTGGGACGACTGCAACAGGACGAGAACAAAAAGTGAAGATGTTTACAGGGAGCTCAGTGACCACCCTGCTCCGGAGTGAGCGTGGCGAGGACGAGGAGGGCCTACCAGGCTCTCTCCTACCACGGCTCTCTCCCACCACGGCTCTCTCCCACCACGGCTCTCCACAGCCGCCCCGGGAGAGAGCCCAGAGACAGCAGCAGGTGTGGCGAGTCACCCAGCCACTGGGTTTCTGAGCCAAGAGGAGAAGCGGGTTTTCCAATTTGCCTCCTCAGGGTCCCTCTCTCCCTAGAGGAAATCCCAGCAGAGACAGAGGCGAGGGACCACTAGCTAGAACAGAGCCGTCACCAGACTTGAGGTAAACAGATGTCTCAGGAGGAAGGACGGAAAAGCAGGGAGAGGATTCTAAATGTCAGCCTGAGGCAGTCACTTTCCTTTGCTGGAGAAGAACACGAGGAGCCACTGAGAAGTCTGGAGCAAGAGTGACTTAGTTCAAACCCACGGGTCAAGTTCGTTCTCATGGCTGTGTGTACAGCAGACTGTGGAGGTCAGAGGGAAGCAGGCCGTTGGGGCGATCTGAGCAGCGGTGTGGGAAGGAGAAGAGGCCCGAGAGACGTGTGGCTGGGAACCCCACCCACGAGCAGCCTGCGGGTGCAGGTGAACGAAGCACGAACGAGGCCCAGTCGCCAGGCTCAGACGCGAGTGGCCGGCTGAGCTGCCGTCTGTGCAGTGCCAGCGACTGCCTCCCTCAGCCTGACCTCCGGCCCTGCGTCTCCTTCAGCCTATAGTGTGGGAGGCCTGAGAACGTTCAGCATGACTTGGACGCAAAACTTTAAAACAAATAGTCTGTCTTTCCTCGTTTCCAGCTCTCCAGCGTGGACAACTGATGCCGTGAAAGGCCAGACTGAATGGAATGCATGTGGTTCTGAGCTCAGCCCCAAGGCCCTGCTCTACCGAAAGGCTCCCCCCACCCAGGGTGGGTAGTGGGAGGGAGGGTTGTCTCACTCAGTGCTGTCAGTCCGAGCCTTGCCTCCCCATCACGTCTATTCTGACCGCTCCCGCAGCCCTGTCTGCCAGAACCGACCTGCTCTCAGCACCCTGGATGGAGTCCCTCCTGATAGCCAGGGTGCCATGATACCCGGCTACCTGAGGGCAGGTACTGTGTCCCTAAGGACTGTGCATCCCTAGGGCCTAGGCTGAATGCTATGATTTTGCTCTCTGAAAATGTCTGACAAATAATCTTCTCTTCCAATTTCATGAAAAGCCAGCAGTGTTAGTAACCCTTGTGAACTTGTTCTAAATCCAGGACCCTACCCCGGATCCACTGAATCAAGATTCTCCAGGTGATTTATATGCACAAACCAACTCAGAGAACAGACTCTTTTTGCATTAACATAGTGTAAGATTACATTAGCTTTTTAAGCCAACTGGGTTAACTGTTGACCCTGATTCCAGTCACGGGAAATCCATTTTTCCCACACTCACTGTGAAGTCACATCTCCCTATATTAGTTTCACTGAAGCAATGAACCGTCTAATGACACGCTGCTGAGTTACGCAAGTGCCCGCCCTAAGATCTTGAGGACAAAACTCTGATCATGTTCATCTGTGTCTTTGGTGCCGAGCAAAGCCCCGGCACATAACGGTCTTATGTAAGAAGAAAGAAAAAAACAAAAAACCAAACCACCATCAGCTGAAACCATGAACACCTGACTCACGCTATGGAACAATTCCAGTGGGCTGGCTTGGTCCGGGCTCCGTGTCAGGGGCCGGAGTCTCCCTCTGCCCCCTTGGCAGCAACTGTGGGCCCGGGCAGGCACCCCCGTGTCCTCAAGACGGCTGCCAGCGTCGCTCGGGGCTGCTCTTTCTCATTCAAGGGCAGCACTCAGAGTCCTCTGGACTTCGGGGGATGGAAGCGTTTTTTTGTTTTTTTCTTTTTAACTCTTCTCTTTTTCCGAACCCTCAGCAAACGACCCCTCCAGTTTCATTAGCCCTAATGGAGTTACTTGCTCATTTCTGAGCCCATCACGGAGGCCAAGAGGAAGTATCCTAATGTGTCGAAGCCAGTGAGGACCCTCTTCTAGAGCTGTGAGTGGCTGGAAGTGGAGGCGGACTCCGACAGGAAGTCAGGCGACCGTCGCTGGGAGAAGTGACCTGGACGTGTGGGGGAGGCAGCGGACAGACGTCGACCACAATGCTCAGCGGGTCTGCATTTCCATTTCCTTTGAATCTCGCAACTGTTTTTCAGGATGCCCAGTGTTACAGCAATCACTTGCGTGGGTTATGGCCAGAAAGTCTATTTTTAAATGACACACAAATGATTATGCTCCATCACATTGTTTCAGTGATCGACTTTAAAGGGCCCTGGCTTACCTCCTCCTGGAATAATAAAGCAGTCACAGGAGTTCCTTGGGCCACTCCAAAAACCACTCCACAGCGGTTTGCCACACATAATAGAGGGTGCACTTGAAAGGCAACATCCAATGACCAGTTCTGGCTGAAGACTTTTGTGTTTTTCAAAAGTTCAATAAGCAGCAGAAGTGACCACAATGAGTCTGAAACTTTATAGCATGCATCTCCAGGAGACACAGTGCCTGAAACTAGATGGAAAGACTTGTAATTTTTTTAAATTAAAAACTGTAGACAGGAGAGGTAACAAAGTAAAATAAGCATGAATCCTACGTTTTTGTTTCAAAAATAAAACCCGAGGTATGGGGAAAATTGTAATATGGAATTCAGAAATCTGCTTTGGCCATACGCTGTATTGCACGCTCATTGTGCCTGCTGTCCTCCAGCCAAAAGGCTCTCGATGACCGGTCAAGCTGAGCTGGGAGAGACAGAAACCGGTGAGGCCAAAGGCGGGCAGGGAGGGGTGATTTTCTGCCCTCACCTCGGGAGCAGAGGACAAACTCACCACCACCAGTCTCTTTAGACCCACACTGCTGACCTGGGTGGTGCGTGGTGGGAGAAGGTGGGTGGATCAGCACTCGCCATTACTGCTCCCCAAAAGAACACCTTAACACCCAGGCCTGGACCGTTCTCAGGAAGGTCAGCGGTGTGATCTTCACAAAAGGCAGGCAGCAGACTCAGTTCCTAGCCTCACCCATCCCAACCCCGAATCAGATGGTTTTGTGGGGACCCTGGCTCTACCACAGACTGCAGGAGGCCTTGGGGTTATCCATGACTCTCAGTGTCAGTGTCCTCACGTGTAAAAGGAGGACAACGGTGGCCCTGTCATACACTGGAGTGAGGAAAAAAGGACCCCATGTGACCAGTGCCTGGACATGTCCAGGCCAAAGCAACACCACAAAGGCCATTCCCTCCCTGCCCGATCAGCTCCACTGAGTGCTCTAACGTTACACACACATCTGAAGTGTGCTGTAAGTTTCCTGTGACTCCCGTGAAATGCCTGTGGCACTTGGCTTGTACAGTCATGTGCATGTGTGTGAAGTCATGCCTTTGCATACTGCAATAACTGGAATGAACAAAACGAAAGTCTTCAAGTTTTCATGTACATGTAAAAACACCCCAAAATGACCAGAAGAGCAGGGCCTCACCTCTTACTGGACGTGAGAATGAAGTCTAGTCGGGCAGTTTAGTGAATGGACTTCAACCAATCACAGCTTTTGCAGCAACAGCAGCAAAAACGGAAACCCCTCCTAGACTGTAAGGCGCTCGAGGGTGGAGATCTCTTATTCAACTTTACATTCCCCTGAAGAATATGGAGACAGTACGTTCTCCCTAGAAAACATCCCATACGTCAGGAAGATGTTGACAAGAAGGATGAACTAAATCACCTTGAAGGGCTTACCACCTAGAAAGGCTTATTGAAACGATGTTCGGCCCCGGCCAGGTGGCTCAGCTGACTGGAGCGCCATCCCGCGGAGCAGAAGGCTTCCGGGCTGATCCCCGGTCGGGGCGCCCACAGGAGGCAACCAATCGACGCTTCTCTCCCACATCAGATTTCTCTCTGACTCTCCCCCTTCCCCTCTCTCCAAAGTCAGTAAACACATCCTCAGATGAAGATTTAAAAAAAAGGGATTCTTAATTGCTATACAATGAAATATATAAAATCAAAGTAGAATAAGATTGGACTCACCGCCTAATTAACCCAGCAATCACAATTTTTAAACTTTCTTAGATTTCAAATCACTCTTGACCAGTGTCACCCTGCCCTGGAGATGGCCGATTTCCCACGGGGTCTGACTCTATGATTCCGCCACCTCTGGCAAGTCCTTTTTTCTCTCCAGACTTCAGTTTCCTTACTCACACAGGATGTGAAATAACGAGTTTTCTAAAGTTTCTCACAGCTGTAAAATTAGGTGTCCAAAACGCCTGCACACACTTGCAGCAGAGATGGCGAAAGGCACCCTGCCCGGCCAACCTGACGGACGTGGGCGAGGACAGACCCAGAGCGGCCCGTCCTTAAGCACTCGACCTGTCAAACACTAAAACACAGGGACCCAGTGACTGTGAGTCAGGGCAGGAAGGGTAATGGCCATCCAAGAGGTGTTCGTGGGGAACTCCGGGCGATGCAGACGCAGGCACTTTCCGGAAGGGCAGCATTCTGTCCTGTTCCCGTGTAGCAGATGCAAAGCACCCGCCGTACCAGGCACTGTGCCTCAGCACAAAAACATGACACAATCATGACCAGGACCGAGCCCGGCCCTCGCGATGAGCAAAGGCTGGCTGGCGGAGGGCAGACACCTGGAGAGGAGGGAGGAGCTCCGGGCAGAGGGACCTGTGCAGGTGGACGGGAAGGCGGAGCAGCACGCGGCACACAGGGGTGAGTGTCTGTGCGCACAGGTAGAGCGCCCACAGAAGGCTGGCAGGAAGGGGGCGAGGGGGGGAGGTGCTGCCGTGCAGCCCCGAGTCTGGACCGGAGTCCGTTTACAACACAATGACCTCGCAACTCCAAGTGACTGAGTGCGCACAAAACTTCACACAATCCCTGATGTTACGGATAAATACACTTTGTGTTCTGTAACCAGAAGGAAGATGGCTGAAAGAAAAATCCCCACAAAAAGTAGATTAAATAAATTTATTTGCAGAAGAAAAACGTCTGAACATCAGGTACAAGTCCAATGCGCAATGATCCAGCAACAGTCACAACCCACCCCGAGGGCGCTTGGGTCCAGTGCGCAGGAGCAGGTCCTGGGGAGCACTGGCTGGGCACTGGGCAAACTCCTGAGGCCTCTCACCCGAGCAGCCCACAATACACAATGACCATGATACAGTGATAAAAATACAGTATCAAATACTCACCACTTTGTGAGCTATTGATACGATATAAACAATTTAGGTCCTTTTTTAAAAAAATGAAAAAAATATACTTCTATTACAGCTTTATTTCAAGAATTTTCAGTTAGATACAGCTTTATATTTTTTCACTCACTATAGATAGCAAAAGGTTTGCCTTCTTTAGTATTTGCAGATAAAAATATATTACTTGTTTAAATGTCTATACTCTGAAGCATACTTTGCCATGTGTGAATTCTGGTAAGAAAATGAAAATGTGTTGTGGCAAAATCCTGGCTGATGATCAACACTTGGATAGTTTCCATATTTGTTTTAAAAAACTGACATCTGGGTAAAAAAGAAGTGAGGACATTAAAGAGAACCAACATTATTCTTTTTCAACGAAGCAGTCTAATTCCGGAGGATGGGCCTTCCATTCTGAATTCAAAGTGTGTGGTCCCGAAGGCGAATTCTCTCCAGTCCAAGGAGCTGCCTGCGGCTGTGAGGCAGCACTTAGGATGGCGCGAGGCGGGAGGACAGTGTCAACTGAACTACGGAGATGGTCACCGATAAGACGAGCTCCGAGCGGCCTCCGGCCCCCACGGAGGCGAGGGGCAGGCGGACGGCCAATCCCAGAGAACGGTGTGCTCACTGAACTGCACACATAGAGCTTCTGGGAGGGTTAACAGTTCTCGACAGAGGTTCCTGGTTGTAGTTTACAATATCTGCCTTCACCACCCTCTGTCGTAAAAGAAAACAGAGTTATTATCGGGACATCAGAACATTTAGAAAGAGCTCCTTAAAGTATATTTTTATTTTCTGAACTCAGGTGAACTCCTGACGATAGACTTCACAAGTGAAGCAGGAGCTGACAGCCAAGGACCCACCGGAACAAACACGCAGAGCTGGGGTTGGGAGGGAAGGGGGCTGGGTTCTTTTTAAGTATCTAATAACAGCTTCTTTACTGAGTCTTCCCTGATTTCATGCCGTAAGTTTGAGGTTATCACAAGTCTAACAAAAACCCGACAAATTAGTATGAAATATTAAACCCTGGTTATAACTTAAAGCAAAGGAATTGAAATTAATCATTCATACATTTTAACTGATAGATAAGGCCCTGTTCTTTCAAAGTAAAACCGTCATTACTTTCTCACATTTCCGTAAGCCGCTACCCCAGCCATGACATTTTCAGAATGTTCACAGCAGTCAGTGAGTCGGTGAGAAGAGGCGTAAATGTTACAGAGGAATCACATACAAAGGAGAAATACTTTGAGCAACCCAATATTTAAAACTTTGCCAGTTTTTAAAACTTTCCTCCCAAATCCCTTACTTTCAAACAGCTCACTAATGGGTTATGAATAATGACTAATAAAATATAGAATGAGAAATTTAGAAGATTACCACATACTCATTTTTAAAATAATTTAAACCAAAAGATACTTTTAACTCTTCCTCCCTTGCCTCTAGCCCACATTCAAGGATTATCTTAAATGATAAATTTAGCAATCTGCCCTAATATTCTTCCCCAAGTAATAATTTAAATTAAAACAAATACTTCACTGTTTTCAGTGCTTTTACTTAGTCTGCACAAACAAGCATACAAAGAAGTGTAATTCAAGGCAAATTTTAAAAATACTCTTTCAATTACCAGGCTATTTCAGGAAAAATGGTAAGGAATGAATAATGAAATAACTGCCTCACTCTCCACTCCACTGCACATGTAATAAACACAACCATAAAGACAAATACGTGTGAAAGCAACTGAAATGTTATTTTAATTTGTTCCCAATTTCTTGTTTAATTCATGAGTCTCCTGGCAGAGGATCAATTTTTCAAAGTTCTAAAACAGGACCTATGCAATATTAATTCCAATAATGTACAATAATCATTTGAACTTCTCTATTCATAAGGGAAAAAGAACAAGATAGCATTCACTAGTCCTCGCCGCCCTGCCCCACCCAGCCCGCAACTGCAGAAATGTGTCCGTGAATACCTGCACTACTGCACTGAACAGTCTACTCTGAGCGGAGTTGGTACGCTGACGGTCTTCCCGGTACTTCACTATTTCTGCCCTGACAATACGCTGTCAATCCCGTACAACGTACATGAGATGAAAAAGAAAAAATAGAAAGTATGTTCAATGATTGAAAATAGAAGGGAACACCAATATAGAAAAAGAAATAATACACATAAATTTAACCACGTCACAAAAGAAAACAGCAGAATGGAGACATATAAAAGGAAAGAAAATAAAGATCTAAGAAATATTATTCTTTATAATTCTATTTAATTGTTAAGACAGACCTGTCTACTGAACTTCCTACAGGTTGTGACTTCTAGTTTTGATATTACAATTACAAATAATATATACAATTCACAGTATTTCAGAGAAAAACCAAGAATTATGCTGCTTTTCTATGCTAAAGTGCAGTAAAAGTATTGACTCCATTTCCTTCAACAAACATTACTGGGGATCTACCCACGTGCCAGTCCCTCTGCACTGGGGACGTACAGGTAAGTTACACAGGGTCATGTGCCGGTCCCTCTGCACTGGGGACGTACAGGTAAGTTACACAGGGTCAGTTCACAAGCTGCTGTGGCCCTAATGGGAAGAGAAATAGGTAAACAGGTAGTGCTTTACTAGCAGACTTATATGTTTGGTAACACGGAGGATGGAGGGATTAGTTTTCTGTGGAGGTGGGGAGAGGACGCATATGTCAGAGGGAGCCATATGGCATTTACAATTGTTGCATATTTAATAATACTTATTACTTGTCAGCGATCTCCTGGTGCTGCTCACTGTCCCATTCCTCACAATCCTAGCATCCACGTTCCAAATCCCATATAAAAATAAACAGGTTAAAAATGTCCTTTTCTATCATTGAAAAAAAATCCTGACATACAGTACAGTACTTAAGCAAAACAGCTGCTTTTTTCAAATACCTAAGAGTTTTGCTAACTAAAGAATCAATGCTTTGTGAGGTTTTTATCTGCTATAACCCTTAAAGTGAAAAGACCGCACATGACAAGCTAGCATGAGAGATAACACGCTCTCCAAAGATTTAAACTTGAAACTACCCCTCCTTTTTTTTTCAATTTTGAATCTGATTTCAGAAAACTCTTGCTTCATAACAGCATCTAAGAATTAGCACATGTAGAAAAAGATGCTAAGAAGGCTGCTGGCTGTGGTAACATTTATACGAACTGAACAGACAACTGGGAGAGAGTGAGCAGGGCGCTAGGATACTAGCTTCGAGTGGGCTCTGCTGCAGGCCTCCAGCAAGCGGTATCAGCTTTTGGACAAGACTCACGATTTACTAGGCGCTCAGCCTGATGCTACCAAAAGCAGCATTACCGACTGCAACATGAGGTGCTGGGGGGCGCGCATGTCAGTGAAAAGCTGAACACCATTATCTGCCCTCCCCGAAACCTAATTGTTTCATGACAAACTGCGTTACCAAGCTGTGCATTTCATAATCAGTAAGCAAAGCATTAATCCTCCAAAATGTTGGTTTAAACCCCATCCTATAAACACTACCAAGTCACTGACCTCTCTCTGGTCAAGACATTTGGTCAAAGTGCTGACTAACACAAATGGCTTGGGTATTCACCATTAATTTTCATCAAATTCATGAAGAACTAAAAAGGAAATCTTTTTTGCAGGCCTTGGTTGTTTGACATAAAGCTCTGTACAAAGTTTCTGGACTGGAAGCTAGAAGCAAGGCTTTGCTATGAGGAACGAAACAGAATTCCCACGCCATGAACTTCATGACAGGTGATTTCACAGCAGACGGCTTGTTTAAAAGCCGTTCACTGATGCTTTCAGAGCAAATGTTACCTACAAAACACCAGCTTTTATTTGGGAGCCACAGAGCACACCCGACGGCCCTCTGCTACTAGTCAGCGGGGCGAAATGATGAAGCGGCAGCCCCGGAGGGAGAGCGGCTGGGTCTGCACGCCGCTCTGACCCCGCTGTGACAGAGTGACCGGAAAGAGAGCAGACATTGAGACTACGCGCTTTCTTTTCAGACCGCCTAATGCACTGTTAAAGAGCAGAATGCTGAACTCCTGAGACAACAGCATTAGTAATTTTTTTTTATTCTCAAGATTGAACTACTTTGTAAAAAAAAAAATCTGAACAATCTGGGAAACCAGGCATTTATTAACCATTCCTAACTTTTACACTATCTCAGAGAAGAATGGTTGGGACAGGGAAAAGAGAGGACAGACAGACAGTGAAAACAACACTAGTAACTACATTGGGAATTGTAAGACACACAAGGAGTGGACACTCACTGTGTAAACATGTCCGCCCCACTTACGCTGGGGTCCCCGAGGACGAGGACTTCAACCTACTCGCCTCGCGGCCTCAGGCCCAGTGTGGCCCCGGCACACAGCAGACCCTCGAAAACATGTCTGCTGTGTTCACAAACTGCTTTCCCTTTCACTCCTCCCTCTTCCCCTTTCTCTACCTTACCAAACTTGCACGATATGCTGATAACTCACTTTATAGGACCCCAAACACGAATGATCTAGGTTAGAACTAAAATAATCTCTTTAAATAATCAGTGGATGGAACTAAAACTAAAAAAGCCTTATTACAAATATTTGTCATCAACAAAATTATCATAGCATCCATTTCCACACGACTGGTGTCTACAGTTTCCTCCTTTTCTATAAAATAAATAAAAACACTTTTAAACATTATACTACATTCCCTCAGGAACATTTTAAAAGGCATAAAACCCACAAAAACGGCATAAGCTTGCACTCTCTCCCCCCCTCCACTCCCTGCCTCCCTCCCTCCTTCTTTTCCTCCTTCCTTCCTTTTTTCTTCCTCCCCTCCCTTCCCCCCTCTCTCTGTCTCCATATATATTTTTATTTTATATATATATTGCATATGTAAGCAAAAAACATAACATCGGAACTTCTCTTTTTTTCCTACTCCGTGACATCCCAATGGCCAAGAAGTACATGAAAAGAATGCTCAACATCACTAATCGACAGGTAAATACAAATTAACGGCAAAACGAGCTATCACCTCATACCTGTTGGAATGTCTGCCATCAAGAACGCCAGAGATGCCCTGGCAAAGATGTTGAGAAAAGAAAACCCCTGTGCACTGTGGGTAGGAATGTAAAATGGTACAGCCGCTATAAAAAACACTACGGAGATTCCTCTAAAAATTAAATACAGAACTACCGCACGATCCAACAGTTCCAATTCGGGGTATCCAAAGAAAATGAAAATACTAATTCAAAAAGATATATGCACCATTGTATTTACCACAGTGTTATTTTTACAACAGCCAAGCTATGGAAACAACCGACGTATCCAACAATAGAAGAATGGATACATAACATGTGGTTTACACACACGCAGACGTATATACAATGGGATTATTATTTGGCCATGAGAAAGGAGGACATTCTGCCATGTGCTACAGCGTGGACAGACCTGGAGCACATTACATGGTGTTAAGTCACACAGAGAAAGACAAGTGCTGTATGATGTCACCTACAGGTAGAATTTTAAAAAACCAAACTTGTAAACAACAGAGAATAAAATGGTGTTTACCAGGAGATGAGAGGTGAGGGATATTTTACCCTTAAATATGATTTAAGGGTGAAAACTCACAATCAGCAGTAAATAAGCCCCAGAGATATAATGTACAGTACAGTGAATAATCAAACCTGCTAAGAGCCTAGAACTTAATTATTCCAACTACTAAAAAGAAATCATTATGTAATGTTACAGAGGTACTATCACTACAACAGCATTCACATTACAATACATAAATATATCAAATTAATATGCTATACATCTTAAATTTACACATTATATGTCAAAAACATTTCAACTTTAAGAAAACACTGTGCTTAATGTGGCTTGCCAAGTGTATTCTTAGAAACATCTTTTTAAGAAATGAACTTTCAAAAATGTTTCCACTGAGAAATGTTCATTGTGAAATCAATAATTTAATTGGCAAAGACAGCAAATCCATCAGGTTCAGGAAAGAAAATTGAGGCTTCTCCACATAAAGGATTCTGACAAACGTAAGGTTCTAGTATCTTGAACTCATCTGCAAATGAATGGATTCAAAGTCCTGGGTTAGCCAAAAAGCCCGTTACATTTTTTCCGTACGATGGCTCTAGTGGTTCTCAGCTGTCTTCAACTTCACTCGAACAGTTTTGTTAGACTGCACTGTGACAGCTGTCACATCAGCTGCATTCAAAACCTTACTAAAACTGGCGAATGTGACACCATTTTAATATGGAAGATGGAAGAAGACATGTAACATTTTCAGGGTGTTATGCTTTATTATTTCAAGAAAGGTAAAAATGCAACTCAGATGCAAAAAAAGGTTTGTGCAGTGTGTAGAGAAGGTCCTGTGGTTGATAGATTGTGTCAAACGTGGTTTCTGAAGCACTTTATTGACATTTCAGCCGAATAATTCTTTGCTCTGGGGCTGTCTTATGCATTGGAAGATGTTTAGCAGCACCCCTGGCCTCTACCCACTAGCAGTCAACAGCGGGAGATAGCCAACATACTCAAAACATCCAAATCAATAAAAGTTATTGGTGAAATTGAAAAAATGTGTCTTTATTTTACAGAAAAAGTGTAATATACTTTTTGGCCAACCCAACAGGTGCCATCAACAAACTGAAGACTGATGGAAACCTCGCTGCGTGTGAAACGAGATGAGGCTCTAACAAACAAGGCGGGGTACAGGGAGGTCAGAGTGCTACGTAGTTAACACAGCGGATACCTCTTCCGTTAAATATGCCTAGACCTCAAGTCTGACTACAAGTGAACTGTGAATGCTGATAAAGCTTCTAGCCTCCATGAAGTTTTGCCTCTCAAAAGTACCAATGTGTTTCACTCTCTGTTCCACTGCAGCTGGGCACGGTGGCTCGGGCACAGCACGCCCCCCCCCCGCAGGCCTGCCCACCACCGAGTCCCCCTCCCTCCACTTCTGCAGGTGAGGAATGCCAGGGTCTTGGACTTCTCTCTTTCATCCAGTCTTTCCAGAAGACCTACTGATTCTTCTTAGAAATGTCTCTGACATCCACTCCTTCCCTTCCACTCTGATTCTGCTGCTTATCACAGTGAGGGCAGTAACCTGCTTTCCCTGCTTCAGTCTCTTTCCACTCGACCACACAAAAATATCCCATTAGATTAATCCTACCTAAAAACTGCCTTCCTTTATTTCTCTGCTTCAAAAATTATTTCCCACTGTCAATATGTTAGATAAAATTTATCACCTTGGCATTCATAAATCTCCATAATCTTTTCTCAAATTCCTTTTACACTCTAACACGAATAGTCATTTATTTTAAGCAAACTGCTCTTTTTTTCCCCAAAATACAACTTAAAGTTTTCAACTGGTTCATGCCAGCTTCTCTCCCAGTCATCCCCCCTCAACACAGCAGAGTGGAGGAGGCTGGGGACACTGCTGTAGGACCCTGGGGACACTGCTGTAGGACCCTGGGCCCACCGCTGCCTCATCACAGGCAAGTGGGTCCAAAGTTACTTAACCTGCCCGTAAAATAAAATGAAATGCCACCTGCTCCACAGAGTTGTTATGGGGGTTGACGGAGATAACACCGTGCCTGGCACATAATATTGATACACTAATTTTCTTCACTGAAGGCAAGGACTACATCTTAAACTCCTTTAAATCACTGTCAGACCCACCACTCTACCACATAATATGACATACGATCAATATATAATTTATAATTATTTGATCATCATTCATAGACTCTCTAATTAACCAGACATAGTTTTTCAAACACCATTTAGAAATAAAAACTAAAAAGCAGAGGATGTACTTGGTCCGCCAACTTCTATGTAATCAAGCAAATCACGTGGTTTTTCTTTCTTGTATCCCACCTCCTAGGCCAAAGGCAAGTAGTGTTTTTATGTGTCTGCGAACAATTTACATGACACAAAACATCTTCACACTGTTCCTGGTTAAGTGCTAAAATAATGTCTTTTGAATAATGAAAAATGAAAGTAACAGGTTTTCAGAGACCCGAGCATTTTTATCAAGTCCTAAAAATAGCCACATTAGCATAAAAATTTTTAATAAATAATTGCTTTAATTGTTTTAAAACACATACACACACACAACAACCATAAAAATAAAACTCTGAACTATGTCAAAAAGAACTAAAGAAAAATTTAAGGATGGGGAAAAGGGGGTGGAAACGGAGTGGAAGAGATTCTGGAAACAGGTAATTTATTTTTGCTTCTAAGCAAACCACGGCTGCAGCTTAACTTCCAACTGCAGATTCTCGCCCTGACTCTGCACCCTACCAAACACTCAAATTGGCGCATGGTTACAGCGGTGTTCCTAAATGCTTGACTCTGGGTATCCATGGTTACTTCTTAACCGTAGAAAATTAACTAGGATGAGTGAAAGAATTCAGAAGTCCTCAATAATCAATCCACTACTAAATTAACAATAAATAACATCAATAATTAATGTAATTAAAAGATGTTTAAGAATATAGAGTGTACAGACTTTTAAAAACTTGAAAAAATACTGTTGTACCAAAGCAAACATGGAAGACACCAAGTGGAGAAAAGTCTAATTAAGACTTACTTTAAAAAATAGTTGGAATTTTGTATGAAATATTTTAAAAATATTGTACAGTAATCCTGTAAGAACTTAAGTACAAAACAACAATATGGTCAGCACCTTAACCCATTATTTAACCACTGATGAAATTTATATTATATTAATCTCATTTTTCCAACAAAAAGGACAAACTGAAGTTTCAAGGGTATAATTTGACAAAAAGTTAACATCCTCCATCTTCTGCAATAAACAGTGATTCATTCATATACACCATCTATTTCTAGGATTTTTAGGGATATGTACATAGAATACATAAATGTGCAAGAATTCAGGGGTAAAAATTAGTATCTTTTAAGAAATAAATTATTCTTTAAAATATAAAGTTCAGTATAATCACCTGGGACTGTTCTATTTCTGCTTTGTTTAACTTGATTCCAAGGATTTCAGCAGCAACTTTCTGAAAACACAGGAAGACCTACATACCAAAAATAGGTTTAAATGATTTAAAACAGGCATGCTTAAGTTATCTTCAAATAAATTGAAGTTTCCACACAACGATAAACAGCAAGAATTGCAAAAATATGATATGCCAGGTTATTCCAAAAATAGCTTTATTTGTCAAATACAGCAA
Source organism: Tonatia bakeri (assembly GCA_004024845.1). NCBI lineage: Eukaryota > Metazoa > Chordata > Mammalia > Chiroptera > Phyllostomidae > Tonatia > Tonatia bakeri. The sequence continues at coordinate 110,297 of PVIA01000437.1, forward strand.
GACTTTAAGTGTAATAATTTTTTAAATGATTAAACCCATAATTTGAAAATTCATGAAATTCAGTGAATTGGTCTAAACATATACATTAATCCCTAAACACTTACATTTTTAAAGATTTAACATAAGACAATTAATTACAACTCCCACATTAAAAAAAAAAACAAAAAACTAGCAAAACTAACCACTATAGGTGCTACAGAAAATGAGAATGCACCAGTCTGTCCTTTGCTACCTGGGTTCTCACTGCCGGCTCTACATCGGCCTTCTGATCTGTCCCTTTAATGATCTCTGTGGCTCTCATCAAGTCCATTAATTCTCCACACCTCTTGAGCAAAACAACTTAGAAATCCTTACTGTATTTTATCAGTTTAGAATAAAGACATATTTTACTCCATTATTTGCAAACAAACCTCTTACAAATACTTTTCCATAAACACCCTTTTCATACATGGTTAGCTTATGCCGAGTCCGCTCTGATTCCCAGAGCTGCAAGCCAGAGATTACCTATAATGGATAACTTGTCTTTACCTCACAAGTGTGCTATCATGTTCTCATCCCTACCTATCTCAAGATTACTTACTGAATATGTATCACAATTTTATTTATTTAACTTTGATTTCTAATCAAAAACAGATACTTACTCTGAAAGGCTTATGTCATTTGCACCTCAAAAAGTACTGTATATATGGATGCTGATGAGCAGTGTTTAGGGAAAACCAGGAAAGTTAGTGTGGTATAATAGAGAGAAAGAGGGGGACTGTAAAAGAAAATGAGGACAGAGGTTGACAGGGTTAAATCATGTAAGATCTGGTGGACTTTGGTTTTTACTCTGAGTGAAGTAGAAGCCATGGAGGGTGGCTTGACGTGACTGCTATTTCAACAGGTTCGATCCGGCTGCTGAACTGTGTATCCACCAGAGAAGGTCAGGGTACAAAGAAGAGACCAGCCCTGGCCACCACGGTTCACTGGAGTGTCATCCCATACACTGGAGGGTCATGGGTGCAAGTCCTGGTCAGGGCACAGGGCTAGGCTGAGGGTTTGGTCCTGCAGAGGGGGGATGCGAGAGGCAACCGATCCGCGTTCTTCTCCAGCACTGACGTTTCCCCCCCCCCCGCCCTCTAACATCAGTAAGCATGTCCTCAGGTGAGGATGAAAAGAAAAAAAAAGACACCAGTAAGGACACAAAATGAGAGATGATGAAGGCTTACCACAAAGTCAGGGCAGTGCAGATGGTACAAAGTAATCACCATATCCTAGACACATTCTGAAAACAGCCGACAGGACTTGGTGACAGACACAGATGTGGGGTGTCAAAAAAACAGAGGACTCGAGGATGACTCCAACTTAACATTGGCCTTAGCAACTGGTAAAAGAACTGCCATTTATTGAAGTGGGAAGTCTCCGAAAGATCTGAGGAGGAAATAGCAAGGGCTCAATTCTGGATCTAAATTAACTGGGACTGCCTATTAGACATCTAAGTGGAGGTGACAGGTGGACAGCTGAATACTGAGTGTGGCCAAAGCAACGAGACTAGACAAGGACAGCAAGGAAATTAATTTAGAAAAAGAAATACACAAAGACTAGGCCCAAGGGCACTCCAGTATTTAGAGGCTGGAGAGATGAGGAATCAGCAGAGCAGACTAAGAAAGAGGACTTAGCAGGGAGAAACACCGGGAGGGGCAGCATCCTGGCAGTGAAGTGAAGAAGTGTTTAAAGAGAAGAGTATCAGCGATTCCACGTGCTGCAGCTAAGTCAGGTATGGTGAGAACTAGGAACTGGCCGGTGAATTTAGCAAAAGGCGGTCATCGGTGACCCTGACAGTAGCAGCTTGGGTGAAATAGTAGGGACAAAAACCTGACTGCCGAGAGAAACCTGGAGGAGAGAGGTAGAGACAACTGTTCTGAATCGGCCCACTGGAAAGCAGCGGAAAGAAGGTGAGTGCAAGACAAGATGTGGAATCGGGAGTTTTCTTGTTTTTACGACAAGAGAAGTCATACTATTTTGTATGCTGACAGAATAATCCAGTAAAGAGAAAAAGTGATCATGCAGGAAGCAGAGAAAATCGCTAAGCAGTGTTCATTACTAGGCAAAAAACTGGCCTTAGCTGGGGGCACAAGCAGTTCATCCCACAGCAACAGCAGAGGAGACAGAATACGCGGGAGCGGATACAGGGTGGCAGGGAGAGTGACGTAAAGGTGGTGCAAGAGTACATGGAAGTTGTCTTCTGTTTCAAATTTATAGTAAAATAAGAAACATAGTCATCAGCTGAGAGAATGGACAAGAAAGTTTTGAAGATTTGGAGAGAGGAAAGAAGCTATGGACAGTCATTAGTTGAAGGGGAGAGACAGTGGTCTGTGATCACGGAGGATAATTACTAAGCAGCATTAAGGGCCCAGTAAGCGATGGTGAATTTTCAGTAAAAACTCCAGCATGCCTCTGTGTTTCTCCCTGACCACGTTCAAAGACATGGGTGCAGCCATAAAAACCTGAGGGGCTGACTTAAACCAGAGCTAAGGCCAAGCGAGTCGGATAAAGTGAAAGAGGGGAATGGGAACGGAGGGTATACGCATGGCAACAATTTTCACTGGTCATATTTAAATTAGGAAGAGTGAAAAACTAAGACATGAAAGGAGGTCAGGGACGCGGAAAGGGTGTGAGGATCAGTGTCTTGGAAGTCCTGCTGAGGCTGCAGACTGGGTGGGTTAGGGAACTCAAAGGTGTGAGCTGAAGAGACAGGATGTGGTGGGTGACTAGGGCACCTGATGTGAAGGCAGAAATACCAGAAGGACTGCAGTGACTTGCAATGACAATGCAGGGGACTGAGTGGCTGAGGCGGCTGAAGGGCGAAGTCTGCAATCACTCAGTATTATGACAAAGGTAATATTAGAGAAAAGTGTCAGCCAGGAGCTCAACTTCTCAAAAAATGAGAAGTAACCTGGAGCTGGAAATGACTTATAATTCTTAAAGTGATTCCACCAAGCCATTTCAAAGTTGTGTTAAAAAAAACGAGAATTTTTAATGGTGGTTCAACATAAGTACACAAAAAATACTTAGTGGTTAAACACAAGCAAAAATACTGGAAGTTAAAGTAATTCTAAAATAGCTAAAGACCCCTAGGTTAGTGAGAGTAAAGCCCGGTACATGGATAGACTTATCAAGGAGTAACGATACTATGTATTTTTAATGGTGTGTGGGGGTATATGTGAATGTTTGTGTTATCCTGGGGGAAAGGGTCCCAAGAGGTCAAATTTTTAAATATCAGATCCAAAAAAAAGATTAAACACCCTTTATTTTATTTCATACTTATCCTAAGTATAAAAACCATGAAGGAAATCATAAAGGAAAAATATCAGAAAGGATTAAACCACAGAAAAATTCAAACTTCTTTTGGTTGAATATGTCAAGAAAATTAATGAACAAAAATCTGGGCAGTGAAGAGTATTTGCACGAATATGACAAATGGTTGTTACCTGTGATATAAAAATGGTCACAACAATTTTAAAGGCATATTATAGCCCTGGCTGGTGTGGCTCAGTGCACTGAGTGCTGGCCTGCAAACAGAAAGGTCGCTGATCTGATTCCCAGTCAGGACACATGCCTGGGTCATGGTCCCAGGTCCCCAGCTGGGGACGTGCAAGAAGCAACTGATAGATGTTTTTCTCCCTCTCTTTCTCCCTCCCTTTCTCCTTTCCCTTCCCTCTAAAAGTAAATAAATAAAATATTTTTTTTTAAAAAAAGCATGTTACAAACAGACAATAGGTAGAAAATAGGTAGTGAAAAATTTCAATATTCAACCTTGACAGCAAAGTTAATTTAAAATTTAAATAGCAAAATACCCTTTTTTTGCCTAGAAAATTGAGAAATATTTAAAAATAAATAAATCCTGAATGTTAAAAAAGAGTGTAGTGGTATGGCACTCACAATGTATGAGTGGCAATTTGCAATATGTTTCAATTCCTTTTCAAGGAATCCCCTAAAGGAAATGACCAGGGGGATCACTTTGTAAGTTACAGAAATGTCTAACCACTATGCTGTATACTCGAAACTAACAGAACATTGAATGTCCACTTTAATTAAAATGTTTTAATTTTTTTAAAAAGGAAATAATCAAAACTTCAAAGCTTATGCACAAAGTTTTACATTAAATTATTATATCAAAACTTGAAAACAACCTATATGTCTAATAATAGGGACTTGGCTGAATGAATTTTTTAAGTTATTTAATGAATTATTAAATCCATTCAGTAATATTAAATGACATGGGAAAATTTTCTTTAGATGCGCATATTAAATAAAGAAGTAAAACAAAATTATTTCTATATTATGACCTTAATTCTTTAAAATAAATATTTAGTGTGGTTAATACAGTGAGCCCTTACACATCCTACCTCCACCGCTTATTAGCTGTGCGACCTGGACCCCCACTGCATCATCCCCCTAAGACTCATCTACAAAATAGAGATAATTAGAGTAGGACGGTGCCCGTCACAAAGTAAGCTCTCAGTAAATGCAATCTGCAGTAGCACTAATATTTGTGAGGATCAGAAAAAGAGGATTAGAAAGACACATAAGAGGTTATGAATGGCCATCTCTGAATGCTAAGATCATGGGTGATATATATTCTTTTTAAACTCTTATATTTTTAAATACTCTAAGATAACCATAAAATTATGTTAAATGAATTATAAAATATAAAGAGAATAAACATATCTAATCTAATCTAATCTATTTTATGTCTTCAGTAAACATTAATTTGTTGCAAAAGTTAAATAATGGAAGTATGCTTCTCATGAACATTGGTGAACAAAGGTAAATGAGCCTCACCTATAACATCCAAAATTCATTATCTTACTTACCGAGTCTCCTGTCTTTGCTGAGACAAAGTGGCTACTAAAACCATTTTCCTGGCAAAAACGTAAGTGTTTTTCAGGTTTTACCGTTCGCATATGCTCCAAATCAACTAGAAAGGTAAACAAAAACAGGAAGAAAAATTTAATATTAAAGTCAATCAATATATTTTAACATGTTCAAATTTGATTTACTTTCCAATATTATACCCCAGCTTAGACACCAGCTGCATAATTTTGGGCAATTTCCTTAATTTCTTTATGCCTCGGTCCCTAAATCTAAACACCAAGACTAGCAAACATACCTAGTGTTTGAGAATTAATCTATGCATAGTGCACAAGTGCTCAAAAAATGAGGGTTATCATTCTTATCTATGTAGCTTCACGCACAGTGATGATACTCAAAAAATATATATACTTAGTATAATAAGTTTAAACACAGTGATTAATAGAAAAATACACTCACCCAAGCATATTTGATTGAAACAGTTTGAGTCCTGTAATAATTATTAGTTCTGCAATTTTTATACAAATTGATGGTCACACAAATATATAATTTTCTGCTAAAACATATCAATATTTCATAGTTTATTTAATTTACTTAAAGCCATGGTTTAATTTCACAGACATAGCTCAGCTGCTTTCCAAGCCTAAAGTACGCATGCTGAAGGCAAGGGGCAAGCATTTACTTCCTTGAATACTGGTAGGTGCTTTAGAGCAAGCACAGCATTCACAGCCAACACTGGTTTTACCCGGCACAGTCTACTTTCTCCAACGTGATCTTTTACTGAACGGTTTCCCCAGAAACCCCATACGGGCGTTGACTCAGCGCCGTCCAATCACAAGGCAACACGCTCACAGGACGCAAGGACAACCGGGGATGCATTGAGGACAACCAGGCTCTTTGAGCCAACGCAGGGGAAGTTAAACTGATTTCCTGAGGGAGGGACCCAGCTGACTTGTAAAAACTTGTAAATCTGCAAATCTAGTGAGCCTACATAATAGTGTCAATTGATTATCAACCAAAAAGTAATCTCATTTTACATAAAAGGTTTTATTTAAAATTATATTGAAGGTCTTTAGTTTGTAGGCTCAAGAGATCTTTCTCTAGGAGATTTTTTACTTAGTGAAGGGATTCCTGAGTCCCATTTTTATTGCTTAGCTTGAATAATACGGAGCTTTTTCTTTTCTGGCCACAAGTTGCTGTTTCTTAAACATCATTGACACCTTATTTACAAGAACAGGCAAAAAAAGGTCCAGATACCATAGGCATCAATATGTAGAAGGCTAACATACTAAGTTATTAGCACTGACATTTATACATCCAGGTTATCATAATATTAAAGCTAAAATACTTTCCTAATTTAAGAACAGTAAGAACAAGTCATGTCACTAGGAAAAGTCCCCAGTGAAATCACTGTCCAATTTTTTTTTAATGAAGTCTGTCATTCTGTGTGTGTATTTGTCTTTTCAAATGAAACAGTCTATCATTGTTTAATTTTTTTCTTTCTCTTTTTTTCCTCTCTCCCTCTGACAGTCCCCACAACTCCTGAACTACCACCTAAGTTTATCTATAGCATTGGGGGATTTACTATCCAAGCAAAAGGTTTGTTTCCTAATAAAGCTAGCAATAAAAGACCAGTATGTCACTGATCAACTTGGGGGGAAAAGCATTTACTCAACAAACATTTATTGAGTACCTATTATATACCGGGTACTGTGCTAGGTACTAAGAACCCAAAGATGAAAAAGATACAATCCAGGTCCTCAAAAAATCATCACCAGTATTATAAGCATCAAAGACCATTAAAGATATAAAAATTATTTTAAATAACTGAGATTCTGACAAATGTGAAAGCAGAGATTAAAAGGTCCTCACAGAACTTCAAAGTTTTCCTCCGTTGTGTTAGAATTTAGTAGGCAACATTTAAGAGGGCTCAGTTACTAGAATACTTCATTCTAAATAATCCAGAAATGTAAATTCTGAAGATATAGTATAGTATAGTTAGAGTGAGACACTAGTAAAATCTTTCTTTTCTTCCATCTTTATTTCTTCTTTTATTTTTAAGAGCATTCTTAAAATGGTTACCCAGAACCTACCTACCACACGTGGTAACGCTCTCACTGCTGTGATGTCCTTCATGTCCTTCAGTGAACCCCACCACTTTTGCAGGTGGTGTCACCAGGAAAAAATATATATCCACACACACACACACACACACACACATACATAATTTTATATTCCTTGCCCAAGGACATTTTCTCATTGCTTACACAGAGAGGAAGGAAGAGAGAAAAACAGCGATGTGAGAGAGAAGCATGGACTGGTTGCCTCCCACAGCACTCAGACCGGGGGTGGTTCATCCCCTAACCAGGGGTCAAACCCGAAACTCAGCTATGTGCCCTGACCAGGAATGGAACCCGAGACCTGTCAGTTACAGGATGACGCTCGGGCCAACTCAGCCACACCGGCCAGGGCCTAGGTGTTATATTTTATTTTACAAAATGGAATTGCAATTTCCTAATAACAATAATACATGCTCATTTCCCAAATATTCAGAAAAACAACCATGAAGATGAAGTTTAAAATGCTATCAACTAAAGACAACTATTGTTAACATGTGCGGTATGTCCTTCCAATGTCTAAGCAATTGAGGGACAAAGGCACTGATATCGTACATCTGCCATTTCTTTTACCTCAACCATACTATTGGGTTGGCTGAAAAGTACACATGGTTTTTTCTGTAAAATAAAAGACACATTTTTCAATAACTTTATTGATTTGGGTAATTTGAGCATCATCCAATGAGAAAGTTCCAGCACAGAATTTCACAAACCACTTTTGACACATTTGATCAGTCACACCACCTTCTCCGTACACTGCACAAATCTTTATATGCATTTCACTTGTGCTTTTACCTTTTTTGAAATGATAAAGCATAATATGTGGAAAATGTTGCATATTTTCTTCCATCTTCAATATTAAAATGGCTACACAAAACTTCATCAATTTTGTTAAGTGTTTTTTTAAAGCATGTTGACAGGACAGCTGTCACAACACAATCTAACAACACTGTTTCAAATCAAGTTAAAAATGTGCTACTAGAGACATGAAAAAACCAGACAAACTTTGTGGCCAATCCATACATCCTGTTTAACCATGCACTTAACAATGTCAACAGATAACCACTTTACTGATTATCCATTCATTCATTCAACAAATATCTGAGCATCAGGCACCGCCCTGGATGCTGCATACATAACAGTGAGCTTATGTCGTAATGAAGAAAAAATGACCGACAAATAAAATATATAGCATGGCAAATGCTGATAGATCTTATGAAGAAAAATAAAGGGTACATGAGAGGCAGTACTCTTTCAAACAGGAAGGTGAAAATCCTTAAGAAGGCTAAGGAGCAAGAAGATCTGGGGGAAAACCTTCCAAGCAGAGAGAACTGCAAGTGCAAAGGTCCTAAAGGAAGATTATTTTTAGCAGATTCAAGGAAAAGCCAGGAGGCCAGAGTGCTAGGATGAGTTCAGAAGAGAGGGAAAGAGTGGGAAAGAGGCTTGAAAAGCCAGGGCCAGATCATGTGGAGTGTGTAGGCCACTCTAAGAGAGATGGGAAGTTCCTGGAGGTTGTGATAAAAAAAGAAAAAGTTATAATCTGACTCACATTTTAAAAGGTTCTGAGCTCTTTACTGAGAATAAACTACAGAGGGGTAAATGTAAAGCAGGGAAGACACTGAGGGAGCTATAGACTAAGAAAGGAGGGTGGCAATTAGGACAAGAGTGGTAAGCAACAGAGATAGTAAAAAGTGGGGCAGATTCTCAAAATATTTTTGGAATAAAAAGTAAATAGACTTGTGCCCTGGCTGGTGTGGCTCAATGGATTGAGCACCAGACTGCGAATCAAAGGGTTGCAGGTTCAATTCCCTGATTCCCTGATTCCCAGTCAGGGACCATGCCTGGGTTGCAGCCAGGTCCCCAGTGGGAGCACACAAGAGGCAACCACACACTGATGTTTCTCTCTTTTCTCCCTCCCTTTCCGAAACTCTCTCTAAAACTGAATAAATAAAATATTTTTTTAAGTAAATAGGATTTGCTAGTGGATTTGATGTGGGATTTAAGATATATAGAAAAGTCACTTGAAGATAGTTAAGCTGAATTTAAAGTGAGACAGTGTATTTGTGGGGTTTGTTCCAGACTCATTTTATTTTGCTTCAAGAGTGGATAGAGATTTGCATTTAAGTAGACCTAAGGTTTTCCCAACCTTGTACAATATGTGAAAAGAAAAACAGGTAAGTTGAAGACAGTAAATGCAATGTGATGACTCCATTTGTGAAACAGAGTCTGAGCTGATTAAGAAGAGGGTGGAGGAAAATGAAAAACTGGTACATCAATTGATTCTAAGGTCTTACGTGGGTTTAAATTACTGAGGCTGTGCCCCTAGAGGAAGTGAGCCGGAAGGCGACAGAGCCTGGGCGCACGGGACCGGCGCCACAAAGAGGGTGCGGACACTGACAGCAGCTCGGCCTTCAGAACAGCTATGTCTGTGCGCCCGTGTGGGGCTGCAACACGGCTGGAGGAAGAGGATTCAGAGCCGAGAGACTACGGTACTAGAATAATCTGCATTAACACTGAAATTACCAAGAATTGTGACGGCATACTAACAGAATGACCGTGACCAAGGAGCCAGAATCTTCAAGGAATTCAAGGGAATGATACCGGCGTTGGCTAACAAATGTAAGTGACAGGAGGTATGACCATATGGCTTGATAGTCAAATCTAGGGGCTTTTAAGGAAGCCGAAGACTGACCTGAGAAGAGCACTACGGAACAAGAAGGCCGCCTCTCCCACCTTCAGTCCTAGTGATGAGGCCTACACAGCAGGGAAAAACCCACACTTCCAAGGCCTTCAGGAGAAGGCAGCATGTCCTTATGGGAGGACCAAGAGACAGAACAAGGAGTTTAAAAACTTTCATTTGAGGAAGATGCTAAGAACATAGGAATTTTACTGATATCTTTTTGTAAGCTGCTGCAGACCCAGTGGCAGTGCCTCAGAAGTTAAAAAAGAAGAGAAGCCGCTGCCACTGATCACCGGCAGTGGGACCTGGTGTCAGTCACCCGAGCCTTGCTTTGTTTGCTTGTGACATCAGAATGATGCTCCACCTATCCGCCAAGATGGACACTCTAAGTCCAGCTGGTGTCTCTTCAAAGAAGTAAGAATAAAATAAATAAGCAAACAAACTAAGCAGAAAGAATATCAGCTTTGGTGATGATCACTTAAAGAATCTAATTTTTTTCTGAAATTTTAATTAAAAGAATAAAGATATACAAGCTTTAAATGCTCATTATAAAAAAGGGAATTATATACCTGGTAATTACTTATTAGTACTTTAAAAGTATTCATTAATAACAATAAACCATAAAACTGAGCCCATAAGATTATGAAATAAGATATTCCTTGCCTTAGCACTGATTTTATAAAGTCCTTTACAAAGTACTTGCAGCTGTATATACAAATTGTGAAATTACATATTTAAAAATGATCCATCATGATTAGCCAAAACATGGCAAGTAAAATATCTTTAATAATTTATTAAATTTGATTTACATGTGCTTAAAATTATGTCTATATTTTTACTTCTAAAACACACACTCATGCTAATTAAGTAAGTCTATGACAACTTTTCTTTTTGAAATTTTACTTTTCAGTTACAGCTTACATTCAACATTATTTTGTATTAGTTTCAGGTGCTGTTACAGCACAATGATTAGACAATCATGTACTTTACAAAGTGTTCCTCCCAATATTTCAGGTGCCCACCTGGCACCACTGTATTCCCTGCACTTTATTTTACATCCCTGTGTTGATTTTGTAACTACCAATTAGTTCTTCTTAATGCCATCACCTTTTTCACCTGGCCCCGAAACCCTCTCCCTTCTGACAACCATCGGTCTGTTCTCTGTACCTATGAATTTGTTTCTGTTTTGTTTGTTTGTTTAATCCTGTTCTTTAGATTCCACATGTAAGTGAAATCATATGGTATCTGCCTTTCTCTATCAGGCTTATTTCACTTAGCATAATACCTTCTAGGTCCATTCATGCTGTCTCAAATGGTTAAGATTACATTCCTTTCATGGCCAAGTACCTTGTATATGTACCACTATTTTTTTGCCCACTCATCTACTGATGGGCCCTTGAGCAGCTTCCATATCTTGGCTATTGTTAATAATGCCGCAATGAATATAAGGATGCATACATCCTTTCAAATTCGTGTTCTGGGTTCAAACACAGTACCAACTGTAACAATAGTTTGAAAAATAGATATATCAAATGAATAATAATAATCAGGGCTACTCATCAGAGTGATGTAAAATTTTAAGTAAACTTTAGAATTCTTAAACATATTACAATACCTATATTACTTTTTATACTGACCTGAGACTTTGTATTATTCCTATCTTCCTAAATATTCATTTTTCAACATGCTATAAGAAAATATTGTATAATAAATATGACTTTTTTACTCACACCAGAACGTATTACTTCACGTTTTTTTAAAAAATGGGAAGTATTATATGATGCTAATTAATTATATCATTGTCTATTCCCTGTCAATGGAAGGACGTATTAAAAGTATAAACTATTTTTGCTCCTCAGTTCACATATGATGTCAGAAGTAGAATATTCTCAGTGAAACAACTGTAAAATATGTCACTATCTAACTTAAAGAAGTAGAAACAAAATACAAATATAGCACTCGCACAGAGTTTTCACAGTAATTTTTAGGTTATCAAGGAAACATCTCGAGTGTTGATCTGGTTATACTCAATTCAAACAAACTACTTGTCACATTAACTACCTCCAGGAAGTTACTCCAAACACAAAATAAACTGTTTATGCTCCTACTCAGATAGATAACATGACAGATTGTTATTAGTTGAAGACAGATGAAATACATTAATTTGATTGTGAGCATGTGTTTAATTTTACCCTGCCATGTACACTCTCTAATGCTGTCCTTCTATCGTGACATAGTAAATCATACTGTATTACAAGAATTGGTAATGCAAGAAAATAAAAAAACTTAAAAGAACTTGACTTCGGCTTTGTAGATTCTTGAACCAGCCTTCTTAAAAAATGTAACTGCCTGAAAATCACTGGGTTCCACAAAGTGACAAAGGAAAAAGGGGTGTCATCAAACGACTTTAATTCTAGTACAAATTTTAAAACCTTTATGCAGTTTAACATTTTTCTTGCATACTAGTTTTTATATCTTTATGAAATATTTCTTCTTTCCTTTTTCCATTTTCTACTGTTTTAAGTGTTTGTATTAAATATAGAGTAAGGTCATTTGCCATATTTGTCCTGAACCTTCCCCTCAGGTCAGAACTTTCCTTTTAAGTATTTCAGGATATGTTAGAGACACAGAAATTAAGATTTTATAAAATCAAACACACTGAAATACTAAACTCATCATTGTTTAAGCTTTCTGTATTTGGTTCTTTTGTTACATGCAGCTAAAAACAAAAAAACAAAAATGTGCACAGTACAACAGCCATTTACAAAGTATTTGCTGAGTTAAAAAAAAAAATTTAGGCCCTTAGACAAAGCACAAAATATCAACTGTGTCTAAAATACATATATCCCTTCACTTCATAAGCATATAATACAGGACTAAAAACTAATGAACTAGAGTCTCACATCATGGTAAGAATATCATAAACATGTACTGAGCAAAAGCAGCAAGACACCAAGGAATTTACATAAATGCTAGCATTCATACAAAAATTAAAAATGACATATTAAATATTACTTAGTGAAGTGTACAGAAATAATGAAACTAAAAAAAACAGCAAGGAAAAATCAGGACAAAAGATAAAACTAACCTCTAAAGGTTGAGAAAGGGTTAGTAACGGTACCTGGTAGGCAGGCCTCTAGGGTGCTTGACAAAGCTGTACTTCCAGGCACAACTATTCTTTAAAGTACGCATGTATTTTACATACTTTTCTGTATGTATACACCGCTATATTTAAAAATATCTATTAAAATTATAATAATAATTTGGCAGTCCTCTTCAAACCTACTTTTTTTCATATCATCTAAAGAAGAGTCACCATTACAAAAATATTCATGGTTTTCATATTTTTCACAAGGATGTCTATTAATCATTTAATTATCAAATCATGTTCTTTTGAACTATTTATATACATTATGAATCTTGTACATTTTCTCTTCAATTTATTTATTACCTGACTCTGCCAGATCCTCCTTTGCTAATTACTTTGCTTCTGGTAATTTTCCAACAATTTTATAGATTCTCCATAATGCTACAAAATTTGCCTAATCATTTTGCATTGTATTTCTAGTGAATAGGCATATATATATATACAAACTGACCTATAAAGATTCTGAAGCAATAATGATAAACAGCTAAGTCTGTAGAGTCACCAGAAAATACCAAAAACAGGCAAGTATCAAGAGGACAGGGAGGGGAGTATGTTAAGAAATCACATCATTTCCTCAATTTATTTAGCTATCATTAATTAGATTATGTAAATTCCCTCTGATCATGTATAATAGATAACTACTTCTCCTCCAAATTCAGGCTGAAATGAAATAAATGGTTTAAATGAGGGCCATAGAATAAGTGAATCTTTCTACATTTGTGGTATTGTGACTCTTAATGCTTTCTCTAACATTTGTGCCTAAATCCTAAAGATTAGCATTTTCCCACATGCCAAAAGTATAAAAGGACTGGAAAATTAATAAACTGCTTTTATTTATCTTAAATCACGTTTTGGGTGGGCTTTCTTCCTGGAAGTTCTTTTTGTATTATTATTCTATTTCTAAAGACAGACACTTCCCTATCTTTAGAAAGAGAGATGAAGGGGGGAAAGAAGTAGGAGAGAAAGACATCGATTTGTTGTTCCACTTATTTACGGATTAATTGGTTGATTTTTTTTTCCATTTTTTACTTATTTTCAAAGAGGGGGAGGGAGGAAGAGAGGGAGAGAAACATCAGTGTGTGGATGCCTCATGAGCACCCCCGACCGGTGCTCGCAAGCATGTGCCCTGACTGGGAATCAAACCGGGCACCCTATGGTTCACAGGCTGGCACTCAATCCACTGAGCTACACCAGCCAGGGCTAACTGGTTGATTCTTATATGTGCCCCAACCAGGGATTAGACCCTCAAGCTTGATGTATCAGGATGACGCTCTAACCAACTGAGCTACTCGGCCAAGGCCATAGAAATTCTTATCAATTTCATACTGGCATAGTACTATATAGTTTTAATTACAGTATTCTGCATAACAGATGCAACAAGATCCAAGTACATGCATGCCTTTCATACCTAAACTTGCATGAAGAAGAAAATGTATTTGTCTTGTTTAGACACCAGCATATCCTGGGATTTGACAAAGAACAGAAGCCATAGTAAGAATTGCCTCAAAAGGCAATTACATTTTGGCTATTTAATTCTTTATATTTTCCTCTACTTTCCAGTTGCCCACAATGATCTCATTCATATTCATATTCATATATATATGTATGTATGTATGTATGTATGTATATGTATATATATAAATGAAGAGAGGGAAGACAGAACATGATTTAAAATAACAAAAAGTAAATAGTAAAGAGAAAACTGGAGAAATATCTGTTCCAGCTTCAGGACAAGACGGCAGTGTGGGTAAATGCGGTACTCACATCTTCCACAATCATGTCAAAAATACAACTAAACAACAGAATAATAGTCATTCAGAATCTCCTAGAATCTAGCTGAATGGAAGTCCTACAACTAAGGATATAAAAAGAAGCGACTTCAAGACCGATAAGAGGGGCAGAGATGCTGACTGGGCTATTCTCACACCCGCACATGGCAGACAATCAGGAGGGATGACCTGGCCAGATGGTTCAGCTGGTTGGAGCATGGTCCAGTACACCAAAGGGTTGTGGGTTCAATTCTCAGTCAGGGCACTCACTTAGGCTGTGGGTTCGATCCTCCGTTGGGACGCATATGGGTGGCAACCAGTCAATGTTACTCTCTTACATCATTCTCTCTCTCTCTCTCCTTCTCCTCCAAAATCAATAATCAAATCCTCAGGTGAGAATTTAAAAAAATCAGTACGGATATCTCAGCTGTGGAAGAGATATGCAGCCGTATACGTGGACGTATATGTGGGTGCATATGTTCCCCCTGAGGAGCAAGGGGTCCTAGCCCTATACCAAGACCCTCAGAACAGGATTCCAGTGCTGGAAAGAGAAGTTCCCATAAATTCTGGCTGTAAAAACCAGCAGAAATTGTGGGTTAAACTACACAAAAAGCTGTTGGGAGTCCCAGGCAGTTCCTCCTAAATGGCTTGGGTATAGGCTTACTCAGACTCACTCTCTCTGAGTTCCAGTGACTCAAAAGGCACCAGTGACACATGGGGAAAAAATGAAGAGTCTGGCATGAAGGTGAGTGATGGAGTAGCAGCTTTCTCCTGGACACAAGTGCTGGCAGAGGCTATCATTCCTTTTCTGAGCTGTCTCCTGACAGAGCTGGCATGCAGCTTCAGACCACATATCTGCTTCTCCATCACCCTGGCTATCACTGTTTGCTCAGCCCTGATGATTCCCTGAGACCCTGCCCCACAAAATTTCAGGCCCACCAAAGCTGTTTCCAATAGTTTTTTCATATGAATGTCCTTTCTTGGCTTACGCTTCAGACTTTCCTAAAATCTCTCAAACAAGCAGCATCTGGCCTCAGTGTGCCCCACACCTCTCACTAAGTGGCCCCAGGCATGGCACTAGCAGCAACTGGGCCTGGTTCACAGCTTGGCCTTGCAAGGGCATCTCCAAGCCCAGCACAAATAGTAGCCATTTGCAGATGGCTTTGTAGCTCATGCCAGGTGAGCCTGGGCAGAACACAGGCAATGGCTGACCTTGGTCTGCACCTCCCAGGAAGTCTCATAGGCCAGCACATCCAGTGGACAGCTTCAGACCACATCAAAGCACCACTAAACCACCTCCACAGTGACACATTCACGGGGCAGACTCAGAGGGCACCAGAGCCCTATGAAGTCCTGGTTCATGGGACTTACAAATGACCCTTCATAGTGGTTGCAGCCAGTCCTTGAAGCCAATCAGCCTGGAGTAAATCCCTCGTATTGACATGCCAAAAGCAACCAATGCTCATCTACAACAGGAAGGTATATACAACCTACATGGTAGGGGGGACATACCTGGACTATCCAGCTTGGGTCAATGGGGAGCCTGTGCCCCTGGACACCAGAGGACACCTACTACATAAGGCCACTCTACCAAGCCCAGGAAATATAGCACCTCTACCTAATACAAAGAAACACAGGAAAGATGCCAAAATGAGGAGACAAAACAACACGGCCCAAATGAAAAAAGAGAACAAAACTCCACGAAAAGAACTTAACAAAATGGAGACAAGCACTCTACCAGGTGCAGAGTTCAAAGCACTGGTTATAAAGATGCTCAAGGAACCTAGAGGAAGAGTAGATGAACTCAGAGAGAACTTCAGCCGCATACAAAGGGACAAGAAAACCATAAAAAAGAAACCAGTCAGAAATAAAGGATACACCAACTGAAATGAAGAATAATTCACAGGTAATCAACAGTACAATAGATGAAACCAAGAATCAAAACAGCAATTTGAAATATAGGGAAGCAAAAAACATTCAATCAAAACAACAGAAAGAAAAAAGAATTTAAAAAATTGAGAACAGTGTAAGAAGCCTCTGGAAAACTTCAAGCCTACCAACATTAGCATCACAGGGGTTCCAGAAGGAGAATAGAGAGCAAGAAATTTAAAACCTATTCAAAAAAAAAATAATAATAATGATGGAAAAACCTCACTAACCTGGTGAAGGAAGTAGGCATACAAGCCCAGGAAGCACACAGGGTCTCAAACAAGATGAACCCAAAAAAGCCCACATCAAGACATTCATAATTAAAATGCAAAAGTTAAAGACAAAGAGAAAATCTTAAAAGCAGTAAGTGAAAAGCAGTTCAGTTACCTGCAAGGAAGCTCCCGTAAGATGGTCAGCTGACTTCTCAACAGAAACTTTGCAGACCAGAAGGGAGTGGACAGAAATATTCAAAGTGATGAAAAGCAAGGACCTACAATCAAGATTACTCTACCCAGAAAAACTATCATATAGTATTGAAGGACATAAAAAGCTAAAGGAGTTTTACCACCATCAAATCAGTATTACATGAAATGTTACAGGATCTTCTTTAAGAAGAAAAAAAGATTGAAAATATGAACAATAAAATGGCAATACATACCTATTAACAATTGAATCTAAAAAACAAAATAAACAAGCAGAACAGAAAAAAAAACTGCCCAATAGCAATAAAATAAAATAAAATAGCAATAAAGTTTAATAGCAATAAGAATACCTAACATTTATATAGTGTCATACTGTTTTTATAAGCTCGTCACATATATTAAAACAACTTAATCCCTACAACAACCATCATGGAAACATAAAAAACGAGGTACAGAGAGGATAAACGGCTTCTATAAAGACACACATCCAGCAAGGGGTGAAGGCAGAGCTGAACAGCCAGGCACCCCAGCTCCAGAGTCGACGTTCTTAACTCTCACACGGCCTTCTTTTCACACATGCAGTCCTCGGGCTTGTCTTCTTACCACAGCTCTGCTCCATCCATGTTATCCTAAGTAGGACAGTTCACCGACTTCCAGTGCCATATAAGATACCTTTGCATTTATGATGCCTCTTCTTCAGCTGAGGAATGCTGGAATTCATTCCAGTTGTTAGCTCTCAGCAACAGCGAAGCCCCGTGCCTGGCCTTAGTTCACATCGCCTGGTACACACGAGGTACGCCAGCAGTCTAAGATACGTAGCAGTCTATGAGTGCTCGGCTTTTCAGAATAAGGCCCGATTATTTTCCAAGTGGTTATAGCAACTTATAAACCATTCAGGAGTAAATATGAATTACTGTAGATTCATGTTATGTCTCTATCACTTATAATTCTTATGTTTCTTGATTCATACCTTATTACTTGCGGTCTTGCTTTGCATTTCCTTGATTAGTGATGATACTGCACTTATTTTCTAAAGTCTTTGGGCCATTTTTATCTTTCTTCTCTAAAGTTCCTATTTATGTTTTATATCCATTTTTCTAGTGAGTTGTTGTTTTCTTATAGATTTGTATACCAATCTTTTGTCAGTGTATCTTCTCCCATTTTAAGGCTTTACTTTTTTAATTCTTTAATTTGCCTCTTGATGGAAACAAACATGTTAATCTTATGTGGTCCATATATCGAACACTTAAATGTAACAACTGCATCCTGCTTAAGAAATCCCTCCACACACAAAAGGTAGGAAATATGTTCTTTTAATTTTTTTTCTCTGAACAGTGTGCCCTTAAAATTTCAACCTTTACTCCATTTGGAACTGATTTTTGTGTATGGGGGGTAGTACAGGGATACATTGTCTTTTTCTCCACAAAAATAAACAACTGTCCATGACTACTTAAACATTTTCTTCTTCAATTGGAATTGAAACTCTTCAATTCCAATTCTATTATAACATCAGAGTTCCATATATGTCAGGCTTTGTTTCAAGAATCTCTCTTCTGTTTTCTTCAGTGAATTCCACAACTGCCTTTAGTAAAAGCTATTTATAAGAAGTCTTGATCACTGGCATGGCAAATGCTTCTCACCTTGTAATTCATGATCATATTGACTATTCTTGGCTCTTTACCTTTCCATACACACTTTAGATGCAGTTTGCCTAACACCACACACATAAATACTGTTGGGTTTTGACTGATATTATGCTGAATTGATAAATCAATTTGGGAAGAAATGACATCTTTATAAGATTGACTCTTTGTGTTCTTGAACACGGTGTATTTGTTTTATTTGGTTACTGCATTCAGTCTTATATTTATGCCTTATGTTAAAATTGTACCATTTTCTCAATACAGGAATTTTCAATGTAGCTAATCATATCATCTGGAAATTTGGTTCTTTTATTTCTTCCTTTTTAATCTGTATGTCTTATATATCTTTTTCTTACTGTTTTATAGCAAGTAGAACCTCAAGAATGATGCTGAAGATAGGTATGGTGAGAGTGAATATCCTTGCCTTGTACCTGATCTTAGGAAAAAAAAAACACTCTTTCACTATTAAATATGATATTACCTGTAGGTTTTTCATAGAAGCTATTCATCTGGTTGAGTTCTTCTCATTTCTAATTTGCTGAGGTTTGTTTTTGTTTTTGTTTTTTACCTTGAAGGATGTTGAATTTCATCAAATGCTTTTTGTACATCTACTGAGATCACATGACTTTTCTTCTTTAGCCTACTGATACAGTAAAATTATATTAACTGATTTTCAATGCCCATCAGCCTTGCATTTCTAGGATAAACCCAATTAGTTATGATGCAGTATCCTCTCATACATACTATTTAATTCAACTTGTAAATATTTTGTTAAGAACTTTTTTCTTGTCTGTGTTCGTGAGGGATATTGGTGCACAGTGTTCTTTAAGGGTGCTGGTTCTGGTTTAGTACCAGATTAACGCTGCGGTCACAAAATGAGTTGCCAAGTGTTGCATCCTCTTCAGTTTTATGGAAGCGTTTATATACAACTGGTATTGTTTCTTCTACACATGTTTGGAAGAATTCACTGGTAAAAGCACCAAGAGGTATAGTTTTCTTCGTGTAAACATTTTAAATTATTCAATTTTTTCATAAATATAGCACTATTCAGGTTATCTATTTCTTTTTGGGTGAACTCTGCCAGTCTGTATCTTCAAAGGAATATGCTCATTGTCAAAATTACGTCAAGTAAAATTTTTCATTGTATTTCCCTTATTCTCCTCCTAATACCTGCAGGATTTGTAATAAACTCCCCCTTTATTCCTGATAATTGCAATCTGTGTCTTTTCTTTTTTCAGAATCAGTTTAGCTAGAAGTTTACCAATTTTATTGATCTTTTTCAAAGGACCAAGTTTTGGTTTCACTGATTTCTCTATTGTTTTTAATTTCTACTTCTTCCTTCACTTTTCCCTTTCTCCTGCCTGTGTTCAGTTTAACTTGCCCTTTGTTTTCTATTTTTCTTAAGGTACAAGCTTAGGTCACTAATTTTGAGAATGTTTTTCTTTTCAAGTGTAAGTATTTAATAATGGTAAACATTTCTCTCTAAACACGTTTTAGTTGCCTTCCATAAATTGATATGCAGTGTTTTCATTTTTGTTCAATTCAAAATTTTTAATATTTTGTGACTTCTTTGACCCACAGGTTATTTAGAAGTATGTTGCTTAATTTCCAAATATTTGGAACATT
The DNA here is from genome assembly GCA_004024845.1 of Tonatia bakeri. Lineage (NCBI taxonomy): Eukaryota > Metazoa > Chordata > Mammalia > Chiroptera > Phyllostomidae > Tonatia > Tonatia bakeri. The sequence continues at coordinate 130,485 of PVIA01000437.1, forward strand.
ATAACATCTTTGTTATTAATTTCTGGTTTAATTTCATTATTGTCAGAGAACGTATTTCTTTTAAATTTGTTAAGACTTTTTTTATAGGCCAGAATATGGTCTATCTTGTTCCATGTGCACTTGAAAACAACCTGTATTATGCTGTTGTCACGCGGAATGTTCTGTAAATGTCACTTGAGCCCAGTCAGTTGGTGGTGTTCGTGTCCTGCATATCCTTACTGATTATGTGTATACACGTCCTAACAGTAGTAAGAGAAATGTTGACGTCTCAGCTGCAATGGTGGATCTGTCTATTTCCCTTTTCTGTTCTATCAGTTTTTGCTTTAAGTATTTTGAAGTTCTGTTGGCGGGTTTACATATACTTAGAATTGTAACACCCATTTTGTGAATTAACCTTTTGATCATTATGTAATATCCTTCTTCCTGCTAAATTCCTTGTCTCTGGTATTAATATAGTTACTTCAAGTTTCTTCTGAGTGGTATTACAGAATCTCTCTTTCTTATCCTTTTACATTTAAACTATTGTATATTCATATTTAATGTATACAGACAGCGCGTAGCTGGGTTTGCTTTTCTATCCATTCTGATCACCTCTGTATTTCAACTGGTGCATCTGGAGGTGCTGGTTTTGCAGGTCACATGTTTGTCCTAACAACTACTCACCACACCACCACAGTGAAAAGGCAGCAACAGACAGGATGTAAACAGATAAGTATGGCTTCGGTTCCAATAAACTGTTTACAGACACTAAAATTTTATTTTCACATAATTTCCAAGTATCATGAGTTATCCTTCTTTTGATTTTCTTCCAACAATTTAAAACTGTAAAGCCCATTCTTACATAGCAGGACACACAATGAGAAGCCACAGCCAATAGTTTGCTGACCCCTGCTCTACACTACCAGTCAAATCACTCTGCTGCCTAAAAACCTTTAGCGCCTTTCTATATAGATCTTTGTGGAAAAGATCCACAAAAAAAGAACCCTTTTCTTTGTAGAAAAAGTGGATTCCTTAAGGCATTGTTTCTGATTCTCAACGCTTCCTGCCTTGTACCTTGTATTTCAACTGTGACCAAATCTTATAAATCTCCCTCATATTTCAGACTATTTCCTAGCTTCTGTGGATTTATTCTTTCTTTTACTTCTTCCTGGACTGCTCTTTCTTGCCATTCTCTGTATGCAAATTCCTACACACCCCTTTAGGTTCTGTTTGAATATTTACTTCTGCTGTAAAGTTCCCCTTTACATCACTCCAGAACAACACTATCATACTGTCTTGTACCTCCTACCATTGTGCTTGGTACAACAAAGGCATGAATGAACAAATGAATGGATGAATACCGTACTTTAAAACTTAAGAGAAACGTGAATGTGTACAGCCAAAGTTTACAATAATAACAAAATCAAATTCTAACACACAATTATGTTTTTATGGCCATCAAAATGCATTTAAGCCCTGGCTGGTGTTGCTTAGTTGGTTAGAGCGTAGTCCCATAAACTGAAAGGTTGCAGGTTCCATTCCGCTCAGGGCACACGTCTGGGATGTGGGTTCAGCCCCTGGCTGGGGCAAGAGGCAACCAATCAATGTTTCTTTCCCTCTCTTTCCCTCTCTCTAAAATCAATAAGCATGTCTTTTGGTGAAATTTTTTTAAAAAATGCATTTTAACCAAACTGATTTTAGAAAATTTTTTAAAATCTCATAAAACAGAAAGCATTTTCTTAATTATAAAATACCCCCTAGACCTTAATATTAAACTGTAATGTAACAAACTGAGAAGATGGTGCCAGCTCAATATGTCAAGAAATCAAGAAATAAATAGCAAAACAACTATCAAAAGAATGCTTCCCCTAAAATAATAATGGATCAATTTATAGAACAGGCACAAGTATACAATTCCTAATAGAAAACCTTCGAGAGAAGAAAACTTCATTCTGAAACTTAAGACTTAAATGTAAAATTTAATCATTTTTTTTTACCAGTTCTTAATAAAACAGAGAATAGTGACCAGTAATCTTTAATGCTTAAACAGAGGGAGAGAGATTCAGAAAAGGGGACTTACTTACAAACCTAGAAAACATTCATCTCCAGATACAAAGAATTTACTTCACAGTCCCAGTACATTAGCATATCAAATTATAACTCTATGGATATAAATTACAGTGCTGAGGGAAAAGTTGGGACAAAGAAGGAAATAAAATTATATAACTATCTTCGGTGTTCAGTTTTAAACCAAAAAATACTTTTTTACAGAAACTAAAACAAAATTCAGTTGATAAGTTTTAACAACACTAACTAGTTTTTTATTTGTTTTCAGATACCTGTCATTTTGTTTTGTTTTTGTTAAAGTGAACTGACCACTCTATACTTTTTGCTAATCCCAAACTACAGAAAAATCTAAAATAGATTTAATAACCACTCCTGACAAGATTTTTAAAATTCCTAAAATGTGAATACACATTTAGGTATTCATTTGCAAAACATCCACTTTTCTTATATAAGAAAATCCCTGTCTCTTAATGAAAATGTAAACCCATATTTGAAAAGTAAATAGCTTGTGTTGGAAGATTAACTGAAAATTTTCTGGCATAAAAGAAAACAAATGCACATAGCCAAAATCCCAAATCTAAGAATATCTGACTTAAAACAGTAGTCTTTCTTTTACAAGGGTGTGTTACTAAATGATACATTTTAACTTTAAAATACATTCAAATACTGCCCCTAATTCAAAATTAAACCTCAGAATATATGTCATGGGTGCAATATGTGCTATAAAACTAAAATAATAAACACATGAGTTTATAGCAAAAGAAAGTTATTGGTCTATATCAAAAATATTGAAAGTTCAAGAGACTACAGAAAATCCACTTGAAAACTACAGTTCTTAGGTAGAAAACTGTTCTTATGTTAATGCATCACCTAATCCTGAGGCTGTCAAAAACGAGACTTTTATTAACTACTCCAAGAAAAAAACTCTTAATCAGAAAAACTGGCACCCTTCCTTCCCATTATATGTCAAAAATACAATCAGAATTTATGGATAAAATTCTAGGATTTCTTAATGAGTATTGTAATTATGAGCAATGAAAACAGAAATTACTAAATTCTGATTCCATTTCTTTTTATTTTATTTATTTATTTTAGAAAGTGGAGAGGGGGGCAGGAAGAGAGGGAAAGAAACACTGATGTGAGAAACGCTGATCTGCTGCCTCTCGTAAACGCGCCAACCAGGGACTGAACCAGCAACCTAGGCATGTCTCCTGGCCAGGAATCGAACCAAAGACCTTTAGCTTTGTGGGACCAATGCCCAACCCACATCTGTCAGAAAGATTCCCCTTCTTTTAGAACACTCACTATTGAAGAACAGATGAAGACTATACTATGAATACTGAGAATGAAGGAGCATAATAGCTTTTCAGGTTACAGTACTAATAAGAATTTTCTATTCTTTCTTTTAATAGGCAAATCTATTATCTTCCCAATTGATTGGGATCTATTATACATTTAAGTTTGACTTCTTGTTCATATTTCCATCTTTATAATACATTGTAAAAGTCATTTTTTAATTCAGAAATAATCAGAAAGTAATCATCAAAAATAGAAAAATGAGTTGACTACTGGCCATCCAATCAATAGAAATTTTAAGTAGCTCTTCAAAACAAAGCTTCAAAAGAAAAAGTCTGCATAACAAGAAAAAATATGTAGGCTAAAAACCTTAAGAAAAAAAAAACAGCCCTGACTGGTTTGTCTCAGTGGATTGAGCACCGGCCTGTGATCCAAAGTGTCGCCAGTTCAATTCCCAGTCAGGGCACATGCCTGGGTTGCAGGCCAGGTCCCCAGTAGGGAGCACGCAAGAGGCAACCACACACTGATATTTCTCTCCCTCTCTTTTTCCTCCATTCCCCTCTAAAAATAAATAAAATCTTTTAAAAAACCATGTGTGGAAAAAAGACAGAATAAATACATATATATATATTAACAAATGGTTGTTCTCTGAGATAGAACTATGAGGTTATTTTTCTTCATAGATTTCTGAGTTTTCCAATTTTTCTAAATTGAATATGTAATGAACATTCTTTACTTTAAATCCTAAAAATATCCATTAGACACCCTGGCTGGCGTAGCTCAGTGGATTGAGCGCGGGCTGCGAATCAAAGCATCACAGGTTCGATTCCCAGTCAGGGCACACTCCTGGGTTGCAGGCCACGGTCCCCAGCAACCGCACATTGATGATTCTCTCTCTCTCTTTCTCCCTCCCTTCCCTCTCTAAAACAAAATAAATAAATAAAATCTTTTTTTAAAAAAGACCACTATTTTTAAAGAAAAATATCCATTACAGAATAATTCTAGAACATTTCCCACTATAATAATGTCTTAGAACGTATTATACAAGTGATATATTTTTTAAAATTCACTGTGCTAATAATTTCAATGTAAGATATAAGTATAAGGAAACAAAAGTGATTTTTTTAAAAAAATTATTTACTTTTACAGAGATAGGGGAAGGGAGGGTGAAAGAGAGGGAGAGAAACATCAAAGTGAGAGAGAAATATCGACTGGCTACCTCTCTCATGACACCAACCAGGGACTGGACCTGCAGCCCAGGCATGTGCCCTGACCGGGAATCGAACCAGTCCAACCCACTGAGCCATGCTGGCCAGGCCAAAATTTAAAAGAAGCATATCAACGGTATCTTACAGTCTATGAAGTTACAGTTACCCCTATATTTTACATTTTATTAAAATTTAGTAATATTTTTTTGGATCTCCCAATTTGGAATTTGTTAATAATTTTTATTATATTTTCTTTTATAGATAAGTGTCTCAGAAGAAAATAAAGCACTGTAAAATTTCATTTGTGTTGAAGGCCGCCCTGCCTGGTCTCAGGAAGCTGTGACCCCCTGTGACTTAGGCTGAGTGAGAGACCTCCGGATCAGGAGCCACTAAGGAGACAAAAACTTATTCCTCTGGCATGAACGCTACCTGTTCTGTGCCTGGCCTTTAAATGCTAGATCAGTTACCAATGATGGGTAAGACTCCTTAATGAAGGATTGACCTAAGATAGGTTCTGGTCTCATTTAGGCCTGTGGAATAAGACTCACGAGACTGTGGAAATAAATGAAGGGGCTGTGGAAAGGAAGGGGTGATCATCAACCCCTGCCCCCTCTTAGCCTGAGTCTTTGTACTCAGATGTGAGAAATCCAAGTCTCCTTGTTGCCTCTGTCTCCAGCCCTTCTCAGGGCTTAGCAAACAGCCTAAAGGGGCAGCTCAGACCGGAGACGGCGGATCCCCGGGGTAATCAGGCCTGGGACAAAGAATATGCAAGATCCTGTGAGATCTGTTTGCTGGAGGCTGTTATTAACTTGGAATTTGAAGGCACAGTCAGGAAACCTTTGAAACCTGTAGTCTTTTCATATGATAAAACTCTAATCTCTGCCTGGAATCACAACAGAAACTCTGTTAGCATCCTTGTAAAATACGTGTTCCCTTTGATCCCTTCTGCCAGACTGTCAATCCACAAACTGTGTCTACTTTCTCAATAAAAACCCACTGGGACAAAGGAAGGGGCTCTCCCCACTAGGGGGGTTAGCCCGGAGCGGCTCATCGAATTGGAGAGTGAGCACTCCGTCCTTTACTTCCACTCAGAAAACTGTTTCTGTGCATGATTATTTCTCGTGATTCGACAAGCCATTTGCTGTGTTATGCGTGTCCATAGCCGGCCGAGGGAGCCGGGTTCTGCATGCTTCAGGTTTTTATGCGTGTCCATAGCCGGCCGAGGGAGCCAGGTTCTGCACGCTTCAGTCAGTTCGCCGGGTGTTTAAGCGTGTGCATAGCCGGCCAGAGAGCCGGATTGGGAATTGCTTCACATTTGGACCTCCAGTCAAGATGAAGGCATAAGTAAACACACTTCACCTCCTTGCACAACTACAGAAAAACAATTACATCTAAACTACAAAACAAGTATCACCCAGAACTGACATAAAATCAAGCAGTGTGGAAGTCCAATAACCAAGGATTTAAAGAAGCCACATTCATCCAGATGAGTAGGAGGGGCAGAGAGAGGTGGAGAGACACAGCGCCATGGGAGTGGCACAGAGAGGTGGCAGAATGTGCAGTCCCACATTCACATGTGGTAGATAAAAATCAGGAGGGATACCTCCAGAGCAAGGGATCCCAGCCCCAAACCAGACCACCCACCAACCCAGGGTGCCAGTACCAGGAAGATAAATCCCCATAACTTCACACTATAAAAACCAGTGGGGGTTGGGGCAGCAGAAGAAACTGCCAGATTATCAGAGGACTCCTTTTAAATGGCCTGCATGGACTCAGGACTTAGGTAAACCCACCCCCTCTGGGATTCAGCAGCAGAGCAAGAACTGGAAAGGCACAAAGGGCATATGTATGGGCTGGAAACAGGAAGAATGCTGAGAGACTGATTCCTCCTGGACAAACCTCCAGACGCCAGGCAGCAGTACTGTCCTCCCTCTGAGCCCTCCCCACACACAGAACCACAAAGTGGTGAAACAATTTGCCCTGCCCTGGCAATCACCTAAAGCTCTGCCCCACATAATTTACAAGTCCACTCTTCTACAACAAGCCACCCCACTAAAACAGAGTCGAAGTAGCTCTACCTAACATGCAGAAACAAACACAGGGAGGCTGCCAAACTGAGGAAACAAAGAAATATGGCCCAATTAAAAGAAGAGATCAAAACTCCAGAAAAAGAATTAAAGGAAATGGAGATAACCAACTTATCAGATGCAGAGTTCAAAACATTGGTTATCAGGATGTTCAAAGAAGTCACTGAATACGGCAACAGCATAAAAAAGACCCAGGCAGAAATAAAGTTTACATTAAGTGAAATAAAGAAAAATCTACAAGGGACCAACAATGGAGGGGATGAAATTGAATACAAATCAACAATTTGGAAAATCAGGAAGAAAAAAACATTCAATCAGAACAGCAAGAAGAAAAGAGAATTCAAAAGAAATGAGGACAGAATAAGAAGCCTCTGGGAAATCTCCAAACATACCAACATCTGAATCATAGGGATGCCAGGAGGAGAAAAGGGAGAGCAAGAAACTGAAAACTTTTTTGAAAGAAATAAAATGAAACAAAACTTCCCTAATTTCGTGAAGGAAATAGACATACAAGTCCAGGAAGCACAGAAAGTCCCCAACAACTGGACCCAAAGAGGACCACACCAAGACATATCATAATTAAAATGCCAAAGGTTAAAGATAAAGAGAATCTTAAAAGCGGCAAAAGAAAAACACTTAGCTAAAGAGTTAGCTACAGGGGGGCTCTCTGTCAGTTGATTTCTCAAAAGAAGCTTTATAGGCTAGAAGGGAATGGCAAGAAGTATTCAAAGTGATGAAAAGCAAGGACCTACAACCTAGATTACTCTGTCCAGAAGTTATCTATCATTTAGAATTGAAGGGCAGATAAAGTGCTTTTCAGACTAGGTAAAGCTAAAGGAGTTCATCATCACCAAGCCATTATTATATGAAATGTTAAAGGGACTTATTTAGGAAAAAGAAGGTCAAAACTATAAACATTAAAATGGCAACAAACTCACAACTATCAACAACTAAATCTAAAAAAACAAACCAGGCAAACAACCAGAAGAGGAACAGGGTCACACATGTGGAGGTCACCTGAAGGGTTATGAGCTGGGAGGGGGGGGGACAACAGGGGGAAGGTGCAGGGATTAGGAAGCATGACTTGGTAGGCTCAAAACAGACAGGAGAACGCGAAGAATAGTATAGCAATTGTGAAGCCAAAGAACATTTAAGTGCACAACCCATGGATATGAACTAAGTGGGGGGATCGCTGGAGGGAACGGGGTACCAGGTAGAGTCGGGAAGGAGGTAAAGCGGAACAACTGTAATAGCAGAATCGATATTTTTAAGAAATAAAGTAAAATAAAATCTCATTTGGAGCCAATTAACTTGAATGACTACAAACAATTCTATTGCCACAAAAAAATCAATCTCAAAAATCAAAATATACTAGCTCTGAAACAAGATACACAAACCAATACCAATAAAGAACCACAGGTCACTACAAAAGGCGCACACACTTTAAAGCTAACCAAAAAGTAAAGTTTTACACCGTACTTTGTAACTGATCACAGCCCATGACATTATACACCTGTACCGTAGCGTGAAAATATGTCTGCCTGTTAGTTCTCAAACACCATGCCTTTGATTTAAAATAATACTTCTGGGGTTTTTTTAATACTCTTCAGAGGTATTTTATATGTAAAGTATACATAAAATCATTGATGTACATTTATTTACCTTCCTTCAGAGTATATTTTTCTTCTCACTGTCATCAATTACTCTGCAGTTGAATTATTTTTAATTTTTATTGAACTTATTAGGGTGATTTTGGTTAATCAAATTATATAGGTTTCAAGTGTACCATTCTTGAACCATTTTTGTGCATCATTTATATACTGTATTGGTGTTTACCACCCAAAATCAAGTCTCTATCACTATTTATTCCCCCTTTACCCTCTTCTTCCTCCTCCTACCCGCCTTTCCCTCTGGTAACCACAGTAGTGTTGTCTGTAGCTACGAGATTTTTTGTTTGTTTGCTTTGTTTTGTTTTGCTTAATTCCTTCACTTTCTGTCTCACTCTAGGTCACCTAAACATTAAGCTTCTTTGGGTGTTTTATAGACTCTCCAGCTCACTGTTTCATTACACAGGTCTTGTGGTAAAAAGACTTGAACATTTTTTTACATTTTATTTATTCTTTCTTTTTTTTTAGAAAGAAGGGAAGAGAAGGAGAGAAATATCAATGTGCAGTTGCCTCTTCCGTGCCCCGTACTCGGGACCTGGCCCACAACCCAGGCATGTACCCCGACTGGGAATCAAATTGGCAACCCTTTGATTCACAGCCTGCGCTCAATCCACTGAGCTACACCAGCCAGGGCAAGACTTGAGCTTTTTAAAAGATTGTTATACCTGTTTAAATATTTTTAAAACTAACATCTAAGCACAATAATTTTTTTAAAGATTTTATTTTATTTTTAGAGAGAGGGGAAGGGCAGAGAGAGGGAGAGAAACATCAATGTGTGGTTGCCTCTCATTCACCCCCTACTGGGGACCTGGCCTGCAATCCAGGCATGTGCCCTGACTGGGAATCGAACCAGCAACCCTTTGGTTTGCAGGCCAGGGCTCAATCCACTGAGCCACCCCAGCCAGGGCTAAGCACCGTAAATATTTTTCAAACGAACCATTATTTAAGACTCAAAATATCACTGACATGCCAGATGAAATATTAAAAATGAGAATACATAGCAGCACTAAAAAAATAAGGAAAAGTGCCAAGAGCAGAAGACAAACAGCAAATTTAAAATGAGGTAATAGGAACAACTGTCTAAATACATATCTAATATTAAAGGTTTCAAGTACGAACTCTGGAATAGATAGAGTGGATCAGTTATGGTTTGATCAAGCAGAACAACCAGGGTGGGTGATGAGGCAGAAGGATTTATTATAGGTGTTAGACCTTAGGTAACTGTGAGAGCAGTTGGAATGGCAGGTGTAGGCTCTTGCCTCTGCATCTACTTTTGAGCCTGCAGTGACTCTAGGACAGCCAGACCAGCAGTGAAAAAGGGAACTGGATAGAAGAGCAAGGACAAAGTGGAACCTGTGAAGATGAGACGCAACAGGTAAAGAAAATGGAAACACAAGAACAAACTTTAATCTGTCAGGACGATAGGAACTGCCGGTGACAAACTGGAACTCACATCTGTCTCTCACCAACTCCGACCCTAACGCAAAGGGTGACCTATTGGAGAAGCTTGCACCCCTCACTAGGGAGCTGTAAATGCATGGCAAGCATTCAGAAGTGAAAAGGGAAATCTGGCAGGAGCTGAAGGAACTGCTGGTCCATGTGCCATCCAAATGTACAAGGTGAGCTGCCAAATCAATGATGAGCTGGTCCAATGTGCGAGCTGTCACCGTGCCTCATATCCCCAGCACTGACCCCCAGGGAGTGAAAGGCATGCCTGCCACTTTACTTCCTCCTTAAAATCTGATCAAATTGTCTCTTGCTGCCATTGCTAACCAGAACAATACAGGGAAGGAAATTTTAGGAAACATTATTTAGAGTTTAGCCAAGTTGACCTAGCACAATGCCACTCTTGAAACAGGTCAGTGCCTCCACATAACCTCAGACTGTTACAAAGATAAAAATAAAGGAAGGACAGCAGTACATAGTGGTCAGATCCTCTCTATCAACCCAAAGTAACCCTTCCCAACTTCCACAATGGACAAAGGATCTCAGTTACTGCCTGTCTACATACCCATATTAGAAGTCTGATTGTCAATATGCCATTAATACTGTATGGTCAGGGTGAAACATATTGCCAAGTCCTGAAGTTTTTCCACACATTCAAGGAAAGAACTGCTAAAAAATCCAATAACGACCTTCACCCTAAATTTAAAAACTGAGATCAGCTACTAATATTATTCAATTCTATCTTCATATTTAAATAGAAATAAGCAAGAGTCTACGTATCTTAAAGAACCAAAAATATCCCCCTGGCTGGTGTAGCTCAGTGGATTGAGCGCAGGCTGTGAACCAGGCATCGCAGGTTTGATTCCCAGTCAGGGCACATGCGTAGGATGCAGGCCATGTCCCCCAGCAACCACACACTGATGTTTCTCTCTCTCTCTCTCCCCCTCCCTTCCCTCTCTAAAAATAAATAAATAAAATCTTAAAAAAAAAAAAAAGAACCAAAAATATCAATGTGAGGCCACAGACCTGTTGACCCTCAAGAAAAGTCAATAAAAAAAAAATGAAGGACAAAGAAAAAATGCAAGTATTCCATTGTCACATCTCCAATCTCTTCCCACTCGGGCAGTGGGCACTGCAGAGGTGGCAGCAGCTGCTGTTGATTATGCCTCTTTCATTTCAGCATTGTGGCCGTGGTAATGGCCGCAACAGGATTTGGAGAGCAGTCCAGAAGGCTGGGCCTCATCTGTGATGGTACTATTCATATCTTGATAAGATTCTAGGCAACAAAAGTGTCTGATCTGTCAAAATCAAAAAATGGTACACTTAAGATTTTTTCATGCCGCTGTAAGTAAATTTTACCACACACACACACAGACACATAAACTCTAATTAATGACATGAATGATGAAGCATTTAGCTATGAAGTGTACTCTCTACAACTTATTTTAAAATGCATCAAAACACATGAACTACTAGACTGATAAAGGGGCGGGTGAATGCACAGGTATGTGACGAAGCAAACATAGCAGAACGTTCACTGTAATCTCCAGATGAGGGGTCAGCAGATTATAGTTTCTGGCCCAAATCTGCTCTGCCTCCTGTTTTTGTTATGGTCCTTGAGTTAATAACAGTTTTTACATTTTGAAAAGACTGAAAGTAAATGAAAAGAGTAACTCATGATATATGAAATGTGACTTTCAAACTTCAGTGTCTACAAACAAAGTTTTATTGGAACACAGCCACATTTTTTTTAATTTATGTATTGTCCATGGCTAGATTTGTACTACAATGGGACAGCTGAATAGTTACAACAGGTGCTACACAGCCTGCAAAGCCTAAAACATTCAGTATCTAGCTCTTTTTTTTAATTTTATTTATTTATTTTTAGAGAGGGAAGGGAGGGAGAAAGAGAGAGAGAGAGAAACATCAACGTGCGGTTGCTGGGGGCCGTGGCCTGCAACCCAGGCATGTGCCCTGACTGGGAATCGAACCTGCGATGCTTTGGTTCGCAGCCCACGCTCAATCCACTGAGCTACGCCAGCCAGGGAAGTATCTAGCTCTTTTTAGAAAAAGCTGAATGACCACCAACCTAGAGTGAGTATACGTGTTTATGATAAAACTTGTTCAACTTAACTGTATATTTGAATTTTTTTTAATAATAGGACATCAAAAAAATCAGAGCAATAATCATAAGCTGATTCTTCAGTTGCCCACTGGATGGGGCAGGGAGAGTCTATCAGTTCTAAGGGCTGCAGCCAGCTTTTTAAAATCCTACCTGGACAAATCACATTATTGGAGCTGCAAAAGGTGAGTTTTGACTCTGGTATTAAAGAGATGCTCCCTCCATTAAAAATAAGTATTGAGACATTCTATGTACCAGCCAATGAAAGGGACAAAGAAGGCTGATCTCATACGAAGTCTTAGGTCAAAAAAGGCAAGTTTAAAAATATCCATGAGAAATCAAAACACCAAATCTTCCCCATTCTCTCTCTCAGTTGAAGACTGGTGTTAGATCCCCAGGACTGTAACAAAGAACCACAAACTCATGGCTTAATACAACAGAATTTTATTCTTTCTGAGTTCTGGAGGCTAGAAGTCAGGAATCAAACACTGGCAAGGCCATGCTCCCACTGAGGGCTCTTGGGAGAATTCTTTCTTGCCCTTTCCTAGCTTCTTGTGGTTACCAGAAAACTTGGCCTTCTTTGGCTGGCTTGTAACTGCATCACTTCACTCTCCGCCACCATGTTCACATGGCTTTCCTCCGTGTACGTCTATGTATCTGTCCGGTGATCAGAGCACAGAGAGCCTACGCTAGCATAACTCAGCTTGAGTACCTGTGCAGACTTCATCTCCAAATAAGGTCACACTCAGAGTACTGGAAGTGAAAATTTCAAAATCTTTTAGGGAGAAACAATTTAACCCCCAACAAAGTCTGTGTTTCCTATTTCTCTGAGAAATTGGAAACAGTCAAGAGAACTTCTGTGTCACCAGATCTACACATCATACATAATACAGGCAGTTATCTGGAGCTCCTATTACTATGAATCAATACGTGATCCATTCCATCCTTCCATCTGGAGCCAAACTATCTATTTGTACCCTGAATCCTGTCTCCTCTCTCAACGCAATTCACATCACTTTAGCAACCGTAACATCTCTCTCACGTAGCACGTCAATTTTACTATTTCATTTCTTTCAGCATAAAATCCCTCCTCTTAAAAACAAAAGAACAATTTTACACTCTTGACCATGCTCCTTCCTACAATTTTGCTTTCCTTACAACACTCTCCTCAGAAAAATCATCTATACTTATTAATCTGTCTTCGGTCCTCATCACTTCACCAGAATTGATCTTATAAATAATAAATTCCTAAATTCATTAGTCAATCACTGACCCTCTTCTCGCCTCAGCAGCACCCGCCGCAGGGAAGCCCCTCGGAGCACTGTCTTCACGAGTCCCCGGAATGTCACATTCAACGCCACACCCAGACGGGCACCGTTCCATGAGACACTGCAGAGACGCACCGAGATACAGTACTCTAAGTTATTTCCCTCAAATTATTTCTTTTATCAAGAATATTAGCAAGATTGAAGGACAAACGTTAATAGACAAAAGTCTATTGCTTTCCGGTATACCAACAATGACCAAGCAAAATTTGAAATTAAAAACAATACCACTTCCATTAGTATCCCCAAAATTAAATACTTACGTATAAACCCAAAATATATACAATATCTATATCTTATATAGGAAATATACAAGTAGAATAAAATGACAAAACTATTACACAATCAAAGAATTAAATAAATATTGAGAACTAAATAAAGGGAGAGATACTCCATGTTGATGGATAGAAGACTCGATATCACCAAGATGTCAGTTTCATCCGAATTGATCTACAGATTAAATGCTATCCCAATCAAAATCCCAACAAGTTATTTTGTGGACATTGACAAACTCAATATAAAGTTTATATGGAAAGGCAAAAGACCCAGGAGAGCCAAACACAATGCTGAAAAAGAAGAACAAAGTTAAAGGACTGACACTACCCAACTTCAAGATTCACTAGAAAGTTCTAGCAATTAAGACTATGTGGTATTGCGAAAGAACAGATTAACATTGTAAATCAATGAAACAGAATAGGGAGACAAGAAATAAACCTGTATAAATATACGGTCAACTGATCTTTGCTAAAAAAGCAAAGACAGTGCAATGGAGCAAAGACAGTCCTTTTAACTACTGGTGCTGGAACAACTGGACAGCCTTACACTCTTCACAAAAATTAACTCAAAACGGATCAAAGACCTAAACATAAAGTGAAAAACTATAGGACTCCACAGAAGATAACAAAGGAGAAACATAGATGACCTTGGGTATGGTCATGACTTTTTAGATACAACACCAAAGATACAAATCCATAAATGTAAAAATGGACAAGCTAGACATCATTAAAATTAAAAACTTCTGCTCTGGTAAAAACAATGTCAAGAGAATGAGAAGACAAGACCCAGACTGGCAGAAAATATCTGCAAAAAACACATCTGCTGAAGTAGTGTCATCTAAAATATACAAAAAACCGTTTAAAACTCAACAATGAGAAAACAAACAATCCAGCTGAAAAAATGGGCCAAAGTCCTTAGCAGACACCTCACCAAAGAAGATATACATATGGCAATGGAAAACAGCATATGAAAAGATGGTCCACATCATGTATCATCAGGGAAATGGAAATTAAAACAACATACCACTCTAAGCTACTAGGATGGTCAAAACCTGAAACACTGACCACACCAACTGCTGGCGGGCATGTGGAGCAATGGGAACTCCAGCTCACAGCTGGTGGAAATGCAAACTGGTACAGCCATTTTGGAAGACAGTTAATGGTTATCTAGCATACAATCCAGCAGTTGCACTCCTGGGTAATTGCCTAATTTGAAAAACTATGTTCACATAAAAACCTACACAACTGCCAAAACTTAAAAGCAGCCAAGATGCCCTCTGGCAGGAGAAGGGATAAAGTGCGCTGGAAAGCAATGGCCTCTCCAGCCACGAGAGGCCTTGGGGAGCTTACATGCAATACCAAGTGAAGGCAAACAATCTAAAAAGACTGCGTACTGTATGATTCAAAATATATGACACTCTGGAAAAGGCACAATGACGGATGTAAAAAGATCAGTGGTTGCCAGGGGTCGGGGACGAGGATGACTAGTGGGAGCACAGAGGATTTTTAGACCAGTGAGAATACTCTGTAAACCATAATGATAGATACATGCCTTTATGTATTTGTCCAAACCCATAGCATGTATAAAACCAAGAGTAAATCACAACGCAAACTGAGTAATCACGACACATCAGTGTAGGTTCATCAACCGTAACAAACACACTACCCTGACCGGGTGTTAACACAGCGGGGGAGGGGGACACGCAAGTTGGGGTATGTGTGGGAAGTCTCTGTACCTTCCCTCAACTTTGTATGAACTTTAAACTAGTCTAAAAAGATCTGTATTAATTTTTTTAAAAAAAGAATTATCAGCAAGCAGACAATTGATTCTGAAGTGAAACTCCCTTGGATATTACTAAAAATATGGGCCAAATGCTGTATCAAACTGTATCAACAAATGCTGTTTTCCCAAAATCCTTTACAGTATGTTAATTCAGATCTTTCTATTTCAGAAACTCCAACATTAGCAAATTCATCTCTAGTTTCATGAAAAGCACTCAAGATCTTACATTAAAGTGGGATGTGCCTACATAGTGAAGCCAAATTTGGTCCATATGTATTCTTCTCAAGATTTTGATGAATTTCGCACTACACAAGGATGAACAGAAACTTAACCTCTGGCAAAATTTTTCACTTTTAGGTCTTAGCAGTTTTGTTGGGTTTTTTGTTTGTTTGTTTTAACAAATCTGTACAGAGTTCTGTGACAAGAAAAATCTTACAGAATAACAGTCATACACTGGAGTTGCATTAACTCCAAACACACAAGTAATTATCCTCCTGGGAGTATCACTTGAAGGCACTACCCTCCTCTTCCTTCCCTCTCCACATATGCTTGTATTATAGCAGTGGAAGTGAACTACAAAAGAAAAAGAAATTAAAGCTTAGGTTATAGGCAAAATTTGATTTAAAATGTCACACTGATAACTTTAACTCAAGTTTTATGACTATGATATTACTCTCGTATCTATTATCTCTAGAGACTTAAGTGGGAAGCAATGTTAAAACTGAAGAGGGCAAAAATTTGCCTGATTGTTTAGTTTCAACCAAGAGAACCTCTGACATTCCATTGTTCGTTTTTTCCATGGCAGTTTACATTCAATACTATTATGGATTAGTTTCAGATGTACAGCATAGGGATTAATCATGACAGGTGAGTACCCAACACTTCAGGTACTCACCTGGCATCATGCAGTTATTGCAGTATTACTGACGATATCCCTGTGCCTTACTGTACATCCCTGGGACTACTTTTTAACTACCAATTACTACTTCTTCATCCCACCACGTTTCCCACCCAGGCCTCCAGCACCCCACCCCCTGCAATCATCAGTCTGTTCTCTGGATCTATGAGTCTGTTTCCATTTTGTTTGCTCCTTTATATTGTTCTTCAGATTCCACACACACATATAAGTGAGATCATATAGTATTTGTCTTTCTCATCTGACTTTTTTCACTTAGCATAATAGCCTCTAAGTCTACCTGTACTGTCTTAAATGGTAAGATTTCATTTTTTATGGTCAAATAATATTCTGTTGTGTATATATATAAAAAAGCAACCAAGTGTATATATACACACACACTGCTTTTTTTATCCATTTGTCTATTAATGGACACTTGGGCTGCTTCCAAATCTTGGCTATTATAAATAATACAATGAATATAGGGGTACACATATTCTTTCAAATTAGTGTCTCAGGTTTCTTCAGATAAATACCCAGAAGTAAAACTGCTGGGTCACAAGGAAGTTCCACTTTTAATTTTTTGAGTAACCTCCACACTATTTTCCATAGTGGTTGCACCAATCTGCATTCCCACCAATAGTGCACAAGAGACCCTTTCCTCTACGTCCTCACCAACACTTGTTTTATGTTGATTTACTGGTGGTAGCCATTCTGACAGGTGTGAGGTGATTTCTCCTTGTGGTTTTGATTTGCATTTCTCTGATGATTAGTAAAGTTCAGTACCTTTTCTTGCGTCTAATGGTCATGTGTGTGTCCTCTTTGAAGAAGTGTCTATTCAGGTACTCTACCCATTTTTTAATTGGATCTTTTTTTGCTGTTGAGTTGTCTGAATTTCTTATAAATTTTGGATATTAATCCCTTATTGGATGTTATCATTGGCAAATTTCTTTTTCCATTCGGTTTGTTGATGGTTTCCTTTGCTGTACAAAAATTCTTGATTCTAGTTTTGATGTAGTCCCATTTGTTTATTTTTTCTTTCATTTCCCTTGCCCAAGGAGCTATATCAGAAAAAATACTATGACATTCCCATCTTTAGACAAAATTCCTATGAAACTTACATAAAGAGCCAATGCGAAAGTCTTACTTGGGAAGAGAAGGCAGAGCAAAATCACCTTCTTAGCCTTAGGTTACTGCTTAGTCTCATCCAACCTAAAACAACTCACACACAAATGAGAACGTCAGAAATGAAGCTCTGAGGAGGGAACGTGAAGTGAGACCTTGACACAAGGAGAACCAGGAGGAAGAAGTAAAATGCTTTCGTTAGACCCCAAAGAAGCTTCACCCCATCTATGACTTTGGTATTTACACAATAATCTTCACAGGGTATTTGATCCTTTATGTCGGTTCTTATTTAATATCCCATCTTCCCCTGCCTGTTCATTAACTGGTCACTGTCCATTTTTAAGCTTAGAAATCCAACTTTCCCTGTAATTTTATGGCTGTATCTTGAAAACTATGAGGTCTTTCAGAGTAGGGACGATGACTTACTCTTTTTGTATTCTCAGTATTTAGTATGATTCCTAGACAAATCAGGCACTCAACAGATGTTTGCTAAATAAATATATTACCTTGTTTGCACTGATGAGATTATACTCCTGTTATTCAATGACAGTAATCAAAATATCTGGCTGCCATTTAAAATATTTTATTATTAGTTTTAGTCAAGGTAATCTTTACTCTCAAGTTATGGCTAATGAAAATATTTTTCACCCTATACAGTACAACACATACTTAAGAGGTTTAGACTTTCAAGACCACCCTCAAAAACTTTTTTCAATTTGTGTGTTTTGAATCATCATAAAGTCATCCTTCTCCTCCGGCTTTGCAGTGATATCAAGCCATGTATGGTATGAAAAATGGCTCAGTCTCATGATCCAAATGATCAGAATTCCCAATAGATCTGATATTCTGAAATATACTGACCCACCGTTGAGTTTTTCTAACTATTTCTAATTTTTGAACCTCTCTTCACAAAAATAGCTAACCCAAAACATTAGTAAAAACAAAAAATATTTGAAGACATAAAAACCTTAAAATATTACTGCTTCCAGCCATGACAAAATAAGGGGCACGAGATTTTCTTTCTGTAATAAACAACTAGAAAACTGCACAAGCTATACAAAGTGACACTGGAAGTTGGGCAGGATAATCCCTGAGAGATGAGAAACAATAAGGTGAGCATTATTATCACTCTGACTTTCTACCTGCAGGTACTTTCTAGACCAGGAAGTACTTCCAGGAAGAATACAAAGAGCGCACAATCAGCTTGTTGATGTGAAGATAGGTAGGTTGAGAATATTCATAATAAAACTGGAACAAAGGAAGAAAAAAACAAATCACTGAGTCAGATATAGAAAATGCATTTAACAAAACCCAACACTCTTCACGTTAAAAACATGACAAAAATATATCCTCTCATCACCTCTGCTCAATGGAAGTGCTAGCTGAGGCAATTTGGCAAGAAAATGAATTCAAAGGAATTCATAATGGAAAGGAAGAAGTAAAATTATCTCTACTTGAAGATGTCACAATCTTATATGCTGAAATCTTTAAAAATCCATTAAAAAAAAAAGCCTATTGGAGCTGACAAACTAGCTCAGCAAAGTTGTAGGATCAACATACAAAAATCATTTGCATTTCTTTACACTAGCAATAAACAATCCAAAAAGGAAATTAAAAAAACACTTCCATTTATTATAGTATAATAGCATCAAAAAGGATAAAATACTTAAGAAGAAATTTAACAAAAGAAGTACAAATTTCATTCTCTAAAAGCTACAAAACTTTGCTGAATGAAATTAAAGTAAAACTAATTAAATAGAAAGACTCCCCATACTCATGGATTGAAAGACTTAATATTGTTAAGATGACAATACTCCCCAAACTAATCTATAGATTCAGCACAATACCTATCAAATTCCTAGCTGACAAGTTTTCAGAAATGACAAGCTAATCCTAAAATTCATGTGGAAATGCAAAATATACAAAAAATTCAAAACAGTCTGAAAAAAAAAAAGAAAAAGGTAGAAGGAATCACAATTCCATGAATCAAATACTTAAGGATTCAAGATTTCTGTCAACCTCTCTAAATGCACTCTATCTTAACATGTTGCATTTTGCCTGAAATTCAGCCTTTGCATTTATGTACCCAAACCTTATAAACTTTCAAAGATTAAGTTTAAGTTCCACATTCTTTGTAATCCTTGGCTGACAATTTCTTCCCTCCCACTGATACAATAGACCTAAATTATATGTTGCCTTTCTTCTGTACTTTTTGTCCATTATGTTCATCTTACTTCCATAAACAGACAAGTTTCCTCAAGGCTGGATTCATAATATGTGTGTCTAGGAAGTAGCCATGTGCTAAGAGAAAGAACTTACTACTTTAAGAATTAAATATATTAAGTTGGCTATTACCTTTCTGTGCTGCTTAATTTTAAGGTATTTCAAATTAGGAAGCATTTAGAACACACCTTTAACACATATATAGAAAGAATCACACATAGATCTGAAAGCATCATAAAAAAATCACCTAATTTAGCCTAATTAACCACCTAATTAATCTTTAAAAGTAATTGTAAGATAAAATGCAGACCACAATAACATTTATTCTTATTTTTTGCTGTTGTTAGCAATATACGTATCTCTTTTACAGTATATATTGGTTAATCTCTGCTATTCCCTGAATGATAATGAGAATAAATTTTCATAGTAGCAACTGGTGACATTTCAATAAATCAATGTGCTGCAGTGACACCTAAATAAAAGCTTACTTCACTATAATGATGCTTCCAGGCTTCCCTCAAGTCAGGTGGTTACTTGCAGTTAATGATCTGTGACATACCACACAAGTAGTCCTAAAAAGACTTATTATCCACTGCATGTGCGACAATATTTGCTTTATGGATGGCTAAATGAATGAAGACATTCAATGTAACTGTAAAAGTAAAATCAAAAGAAAACTTACAAGTAACATGTTTTCTTTAAGTAAAAGGGCTGTGACCATTTTCCATTAATACTTAACCTTTTGCTGGAGCAGTGCAGCCACATGCCCATAAAGCCCAGGAGCTGTTCTGGGTTAACGCTAACTAACTGCTCCCAATCAAAAGAGCAGTAACTCTCCAAAAATGTGAGATCATCAGCGTCTATCGCTGACAACAAAGTCACATCGTGAAGCTTAGTGAACAATAGAAAAAGACAATACATAAACTGAAAGCATAACTTTTAACCAAACTTATATAACGCACACAACACAAACATGACAAGAATTATTATTATGCCACACACAAAATTTGCTAATCTCAAACAATACTCTATTTTTCATAGCTGCCAGACTTTGTAAGCATTCATATGTTTATCATTTATAATTTTATTTCATTTACTAGACTCAGCTTTTGTCCACCATCTGTATGTCCACTGTGGATTAACTATTCCCTTAGGTACAATTAAAGCCTTTCCATTTGTTGTAAGAAGAGCTAAGTATGAAGGACACAGCCAGAAATAACATTTATACCTCAACCAAAAACAGAAGCACATTCAAACTCAAACGATGGTTTATGTAGCATCTTTTTTTTTATTAGACACATGTCTACAGAGGAAAATAAACTTGAGATAAAAATTCATGGCAACTGTACACCAGCTTTCACCATTTAGATTGAATATCAAAACTATATCAACTCCATCAACTGAATTTAAATAATTTTTCAGAAAAATATACTTCTAAACTCTAAGAGAAGTGAAGGGTGGCTTTTAAACATTAACTACAGCCAAAATTTTAATCAACATTAATGTGTTTCAAACATTTATAAAATTTTAATGTTTTGATTTTTAAACCCTTAAATTAAAATATATAGTAGATAGACTACCTAGCAATACCTCCTCTGATTACCTAAAACTAGAACACAGGATTTGGAGAGAGAGTGAGAAACACAAGAAGAACCAACACATACAGCACCTATCATATACACTAGACATGGTTCTAGGAAGCTTAGCTACATTTAATTCTTACAACAACTCCCTAATAAGGTAGGTGCATCATTACTCCCACTTTGCAGATGAGAAAACTGAGTTATAAAGAGGGTAAGTACCTTACCATGGTCACACAATAAGTGAGCCCGTATCTGAACCTAACTGGTCTTACTTGGAAGTCTGTGCTCACACTGTTTCTCTACATTGAAGATACTAAAGTGCTAAAATACAGCATAAAATAGTCATTAGGAAAAATACAATTTCTCATTAAAATTTTAATTTTGAATGAAAATTAAGAGATCAATCAGGACTAAGGGTTTAGTTTTCAAAAGAACTGTGTGTATTGTAAAAGGTTTTGTACATGATTTTACATGGTAGTAACTCATAATCACCAAATGAGTCTATTACTAAACTCCTCTTCCAGATAAAAACCTGGGCTCAGAATTTTACAAAAGCGAAAGGGAGAAAAAAGCCTTTTTCTTGTTTTCCCTTTACCATATCAAAAAATCTGTAGTTCTGTCTTTTACTGAAGTAGAGAACTAATGGATAATTGTGTCATCACAGACGACAAGTGGTATTTACTGAGCACTCTCTGTGCGGGACAGCAGAGACAGCTGTGACCAGACAGCCCCTGCCTTCGAGGTGCTTTAGCTACAGAACACCTGTGTAATTCCAAAGGAAAAAAACTGTGCTAAAAAGGAGGCTTTTCAGAAGAATCACACCATTTAAAAAACAGAAAACAGCTAATAATTTTTAAAATCAAGTGAGAAAGTATCCAATATTATGTCTTAGTCCTTATTTACTTGTTGACTTCCCTCAACCCTCTATAAAGAGTTTAGGAATTGAGATATTCCCACAGAAGATGGGAATATTCTCATGTTCTACCTTTTCACTTAATCAGAGGTAACGCAACAGACTGAAAAAGAAGGACTGGAGACGGCTCACTCAGAACTGCGTCTAAAACAGAGTATTTTATATCATCAGGTGCTTGTACACACGCACCCTCCCAAGTCTCTCTTTCTTCCCATGGACATAAAACATGCTGTCAAACTTCCCAGCCTTTAAAAACTCCACAGTTCTGACCCACATTCCCTCTACCCGCTACCCCCTCTGTAGACTCCTTGTACAGTGGCACTACATATGCATGTTGCTTCTATTCGCTGTCTACAATCCACTTCCTTCCCTCTCTCTTAAACTCATTCTAATCACCCTTTACCCCACCACTCCAAGAACCTGCTTGACAAGGTCACCACCAATCCTTTCACAGCCATTCTCAGTCCTAATCTGTTGACCAGTCCCTTTTCCTTAAAACACCGTTAGCTTCCAGGACACATCACTCTCATGATTTTCCGCCTACCTCCACTGACCACATTTCAGTTCTACTGCTGATCTCCTGTCACTTCCCCAAACTGTAAAGCATGGTTACAGCCCAAGAATTAATCATTGGACCTCTTCTCTTTTCATATTCACTCCCATCTAAAGTTCATTCACTCTCAAGGATTTAAGTATCTATAGGCTGTTGACTCCCAGGCTCTTATCCCTAGACTTCATCTGGCCCCTGAACTCCAGACTCAAATATTCGATTGCCTACTGAACATCTCCAAGAAGATGCTTAAGTACTTCAAATGTAACATCTGAAAATCAAACTTTTCATCCTCACCCAAACATTGTTCTCCCATATTCTTCCTCATCTCAGTAAATTGAACTTCAACATTCAAGATGCTTAAGCAAAAAACCTTGGCTTCATCTTCTCTCCTCTACTCCACAGCCATTCTGTAAGAAAGTCCAGCCCTGGCCGGAGTGACTCGGCAGACTGTCAATGGAAAGGCTGATGGTTCGATTCCCAGTCAGGGCACATGCCTGGGCTGCAGGCCACGGCCCTCGTTGCGGGTGTGCAAGAGGCAACCAATCATGTGTCTCTCACACACTGATGTTTCACTCCATTTCTTCTCTTCCCCCTCTGAAAGTAAATAAATAAAAAAACCCATCACCCCTACCTTCAGAATACATCCAGCAGCCAAACACTTCTCACTCTTCAGACTGCTATCACCCTGCTCCATGCCACCGTTACTTCTCGCCTGGATGACCTACTACGGTAAATTCTCAAAACAAGAACTGCAGCGACCCTTTCAAGTTACACCACTTCACTCTGTGGCTTTCCACCTCGTACAGAGTAAAAGTCAAAGCCCTTACAACGGCCTCCAGAGCTGTTCCTGATCCATCCGTCATCTTCCTAGGGCCATGTCTCTTAATACAGTATCTAATTTCACCTCCGCTATTCTTTCACTCACTACTCCTTACACAGAGCTACACACACAGCCACACACGTGCGCCTCCTCAGAGGTCCTGGTGGGGAAAAAAACCAAAATACTACCTCAAGGCCTTTGTAGCCTCCTTTCCCCTCTTCTGGGGAACTCTTCTGACAGATAACTATGCGGCACCCTCTCTCCTCTTTTACATCTTTGTACAAATATCATCCCCTCAGACTTTCCCTGACTACCATATTTAAAATCTGAACACTCTCCTCCAAGACTTCCTTTCCCCCTCCCTGCTTTACCTATTAGACAACACTTATCACCATTCAACGTGGTATGTATTCTACATGTTTACTCATCACTTATCTGCCTCTACTGGGAACACGGCAAGATGAGACCAGGGACTTCTGTCTGTCTGTCCATTTCTGCACCCCTAATCCCAGACATGTACGTGTTCAAGGGCTGTTTGTTAAATGAGTGAATGGACAAAGACATGAGATAGCAGACAAAGAAAATACCTACTGAATCCATTTATTTATACTGCAAAAACTAGACATGAAATAAAATTTTAGAAAATAATGTCACAGAAAATAAAAATTAAATGCTGAGCACAGGAACAATTTTAAATTAAAATGCTATTTTTAGAGGCCCCCCAAAACATTCCAAAGTTGGCCGTATTTCTAGGTTGTACCTAGCAAACAGTAAAAATTCAATAAATCTTAGCTAGATTTATTATCATTGCTGTTGTTGTTACATATATGCACCTACCCATGTATATGAAAAGGGGCTTTTAATAATCTAACAACTGAATAATAAAATGAGCCCTAGAAATCATCTCTGCAAAGATAAAGCAGGGTTTAAAATAACAAAGTTAAAATTAAACTCTCTTTAAAGTACGTGGCAGTAAATATGTTCATTTAAGCAAACTGACTAAACACAGTCTGAGTCAGTGTACTGCAGGAGTGGAGGTACTTTTATACCTAATAAGTGACTTCAATTTATACCTAAGGGTTACCCTAACTGATTAAGTAAGTTGCCCGAGGTCACGTAGTTAGATAAAATAATGGCACCTGAACAAAGGCTGGAGTTTTTTATCCCCACTCCAGCACTCATTTCATCTATACTGGGTTTGTTCCGCAGTCACTGCAAATGTAATTTTTAAAAGGGCTTAGGTTATATTAATAAAAATTTTAAATCTTTTTCAAAAATATTTTATAGCTTTGTTCTTTTAATATTTTAATATTAATTTAACATTTAAAAAGTAATTTTTTTAAATTTAAAATCAGAGATTCATCATAAAAGAAACAAAAGTAAGGTGGATTATGCTCGTCTTATCATTTAATAAACTTTCTCTAACATGACGAGAAGATGAACAGAAATTATATGAACAGATTATTATGACCCAAACATTGAATTCCACAAAACAAAACAAAACAAAACCACAAAAACCTTAATATTTCTCACACTGAGTAAACGGTAACACTGTCAGGAGGATCTGAAGTAGATTTTCCACAAGAAGTAACTATGCAATCGCACAGTAACATCACTGCAACAATAGTCAAGTGAAAAATCATTTTAATTAGTATTTTGAAAAAGCATCATCTAACATTTTCTTCCCCAATAACTATCAGTCACAATACCAGTTTGAATGCAAGCTTATGCATTTAACTTGAGCAAACGACTCAACTAAACTTGGAATACTATCAAAACGCTCTGACAGTACAGTAGGAATGTGAAGTATCATGCGAAAAAACAGCTTTGAGTGTATGTATTAAAATATTCGCTCACTCAGTACACAGAATACTGATGCTATTAGTATGAGAATAAGATGCTATCAGCATCTTCCAGTAAGAAATAATCATACCTCTATTTGCCAAATTTACATGTAAAGAAACGAAAAAGTAAAAACATGAAGCAATTAAGACCAATATATTAAGTCCACCTGAAAAAGACACTTGACGATGATACTTTGGGATACTATTCCCAGGTAAAAAGAACCAAAGTATTTAACAAATACACAAGGGGGCAGAATGGCTTAATTTAGAACAGGGGTGTCAAACTCATTTTCACCAGGGGCCACATCAGCCTTGCGGTTGCCTTCAAAGAACCTAATGTAATTTTAGGACTGTATAAATGTAACTACTTCTTAACTAGGGGCAAGGAGCTGCTGCAGAGCTCCTTGCCCCTAGCGGTGCTGCCACCAGGTAGAAACAAGGTGCCAGGCCAGATAAAACAAGGTGGAGGGATGGATTCGGCCCACGGGCCTTGTGTTTGCCACCTGTGGTTTACAATGCATAAACAAAATTAACCTTTCAAATCCTCAAAAGTTTTTGCTTATGCCTTATAAATTATAAACTCTCTTAAGCAAACTGACAAATGACCCACTCATTCACTGTTATAATATTGTAGATGATAAATTTTATAGAAGTTAATATGAATCCTTCAAAATAGAAATCCAAGTAAATGTTACCTACTTTATAGCTTCACATTTCTACTCTCCACATAAGAGTTTTTGAAGACTCAAAAGAGTCACAATATATTCAAGTCCTTTCATGTAAAGTCCCATGAAGTTTTTCAAAATGGACATATCACCACCTCTTACACCCCTCTATTACAAAGAATAAAGAATAGCCTTTTAAAAGCTTTACGATAATTTTACTGAGAGTATCAGTAAAATTTCCAACTTGAAATTTACTTGTTTTACTAATACATTTCCACTACTTCAGAGAATACAACTTACAGGGTACATTAAAACGTAACCTTTGACCCTGGCAGTGTAAAACACCACTTCCTGGGCAGAGACAGCCCTCCAAGAACACTCAATCACTGTTAAGAAGAATACACACACAACATTGTTAATTAGTGGTGATGCACTCTTCCCTACGCCCTCATCTGTCATGAAGATTGTTTAAAAATCTGAGTTATTAGTCTTTATTTGGGAAAGGATCTGGTTAATATCTTTAAGAGTAGAAATCATTCATCCATCCACTCTGTCCTGGAACGCGTTAATTCCTACCTCCAGTACAAGTTGCGGATAACCACCACCCCTCCACTAACTAAGAACCTATAAATCAGGAAGAGGGCAGCTCCTATGCAACCCCTGTTAATTTCTGTTTACAATCTATCCAACTGAGAATGTTAGCTAGTCATGGAAGAAACTAGCTGATGGATCAGATAGTGAGAAAACATAACAGCTTAAAGATAGAAAATAACAAAGTGACAAGTTAAAAAGGCATGTGATTATAAAACATGGATTAAATTTTAAATTACTCTTTAAAAAAATTAATAGTCCTAAATGTTCATTTCATTTCAATTTGAACTTTTCCTGAAACACTGAAGGAAAAAATTAAAATTGTACTTCAGTACAGATTATGATTTTTGAAATTAAACACAAAAATAAAAAAAATATTTAAAAAAGTAAAAAGTATAGGGTTCTACCATTATTTAAAAGTCACATGTTAGAGGGGAAAAGCAAAATTCTTAATTCTCTTACATTCACTTACTCTAAATTCATGGCATAAAACCTATGACATTTTATCTCAAACATGATCCAGTACAGTTCAACTGTGCTGTATTTCCTAAGAAACTCTCTCTGATGTTAGTCACCATGATGAAATCCAATAGGCCACCTGGCCCGGAAGGCCATCTAACAGATCTCCTGTATCTACACATGTATTTTTCCTGATTAAGAAAACCATTTTCCCTGAATAACACATTTCAGGCCATAAACACTTCTAATTTCAGCAGTCTTCATGAAAAGGCTTTCATTCATTCATTCATTCAGTCAGTCAGTCATTCAGGCGCTGTTTTAAGTGATAAGGTCCTCAGCTTTCATGGAGCTTAGATTTTAGTGAGGAAAGACAGACAAGAAACAAACAGGAAACAGTATCAGGTGGCAATGAGAATATGCAGGCAACAGAAACAGAAGGTCCTGACAGAAAGGGACTAGATGGCTCCTTTGGACCGAGTGGTTGAGGAAGGCAACTCCAAGGAGAGGACATGTAAGATGGGATCCAAATGACCAAACAGAGCCAGCCAAACAAAGACCAGGAGGAAAAGCCTTTGGAGCACAGAAAACCTAAGGTACAAATTAACTTGGCATGTTTCAGGAATTGAAAAAAAGACAAATGTGCCTTAGGCACACAGAGGACAAGGGAGCACACAGTAGAAGATGAGGTTTGAGATCGCCTAGTGCTTGACTAACTTGAATAAGGAGTTTGGATTTCACTCTAAGTGATAAGAAAGCACTAGAGGGCTTCAGCTGAACAGTCATATATTATGATCTTCCACGTGGGAACTGGATAGTATAAGAGCAAAGCTGGAAGCAGGAAGAACAGTAATGGGACTACTACAGTAGTTCACATGAGAGGTGATGGTGCTATGTTAGGCAACGGCCAAGGTCCACCTGTATTAAGCCCCAAAGTGGACATGAGTTGAAAATCCCTAGGCTCTTCAGTGTAGGCTCTGATCAAGTGAGTGTCCCAATGCTGGAAGAGCGAGATCTTTAAGGCTGGGAAACTGATTATTAGGCCTGGTGGCTTTGGCTCTCTGAATTGTACAAGTTACCCTAGATGGTAATACACTGTAATTGTTTGTTGGTGCTTATTTGGCTGGATCTGTAGCCCGTCAGACATCCTATTCTACATGGGGCCGTAGACATCATCAGACTTCAACAGAACTTCCCATAAAATGCACGAAATAAGTAAATGACTTACCCTTTTCTCATTTTGAAATTTACCTACCAGGAATTTATTTTTACTCACTAGGCAAAAGTAAGGTGTTCTACAAAGATTTGGATACACTGTATTCATTAATCTCAATAACCAAACAGCAAAACAGGACAAAGTTTTAGAAAACGTGAATATGGTAGAAAAAAGATCAAAACTAAGACCTAGGTTAGCAAGTGCAATCACTCCTCACACACCGGCTCAACCTTCGTGCAAACCCACCATGGCTGTCTGCGCACACACAAAACTGGCACACGAGAATGTGTGCTGAACGAACTGCCCTACCCAGCACATGACCAGAGAATTATTAATCTGGAGCAAAAACAAAGCCACTTTGATAAAACTTACATTTCAGCTCTACTGACTTACAATTTGTGATCACTCAAATTAAGGCTACAGTCAGTGCTTTTAAAAGGCTACTATGATTGCCCTGGCCAGGTGGCTCAGTTGGTTGGAGCATCATCCCAATACACCAAAAGGTTTTAGGTTCGATCCCCAGTCAGGCACTTACAGGAGGCAACCGATGGATGTTTCTCTCTCTCTGACCTTCCCCCTCTCTCTCCCTCTCTCTGTAAAATCAATAAACACATCCTCAGGTGAAGATTTTTTTTTTAAAAAAAGCTACTATGATTAAGATAATAATAACTATTATTGAGCACTTACATTGGGCCAGACTACATGCTCTGCTTTTCATGTAATATCTCATTTAATTTTTAAAAACAACTTTATCAAACAGAAACTATTACCCTTATTTCCAAATATGGAAAGAAAGGCTTAGAGATATAAAGTAGCTTGTCTGATGTCACAGTGCTGTAAAGTGAAAAAACTGGGCTTGTGAACAAAGCCTGTCTAAATTCAAAGTCACACTCAATATTTCATTTAAAATCTTAGTACAAAGAAAGAACACTAATCTCTTTTTTTGATATTTGATTGAATTTATTTTCCTACTTATTTTCAATTCAAACAAGAAAAATTTCTTTTTTTTAATCATTGTTCAAGTGCAGTTTTCTCCCCTTTACTCCCAATCCAGCCCACCCACCTCTCCCTCCCAACTTCCCTCCCATTACCACCCTCTCCCTAGTTTTTATCCATGTGTCTTTTAACTTTGTTCCTGTAAGCCCTTCCCCTTTTCCCCTGAAACTCCCTCTTCTCTCTCCTCTGGTCACTTTCCGCCTGTCCTCTGTTTCAGTGTCTTTGACTATATTTTGCTTGTTTCTTTATTTTGTTGTTTAGGTTCCTGTTAAAGGTGAGATCATATGGTATTTATCTTTCACTGCCTGGCTTATTTCGCTTAGCATAATGCTTTCCAGTTGCATCCATGCTGTTGCAAAGGGTGGGAGCTCCTTCTTTCCTTCTGCTGCATAGAATTCCATTGTGTAAATGTACCACAGTTTTTTGATCCATTCATTTACTGATGGGCATCTAGATTGCTTCCAACACTTAGCTATTGTAAATCGTGCTGCTATGAACATTGGGGTGCAAAGGTTCGTTTGGATTGGTGTTTTAGGATTCTTAGGATATAGTCCCAGCAGTGGAATTGCTGGGTCAAAAGGCAGATCCATTTTTAGTTTTTTGAGGAAGTTCCATACTGTTTTCCACAGTGGTTGTACCAGTCTGCAGTCCCACCAACAGTGCACTAGGGTCCCCTTTTCTCCACAACCTTTCCAACACTTATTGTTTGTTGCTTTGCTTATGATGGCCATTCTGACTGGTGTGAAGTGGTATCTCATTGTGGTTTTAATCTGCATCTCTCTGATGGCTAGTGATATTGAACATCGTTTCATGTGATTTTGGATCTTCTGTATGTCCTCCTTGGAGAAGTGTCTGTTCAAGTCCTTTGCTCATTTTTCAATTGGGTTGCTTGTCTTCTTAGAGTGGAGTTGTGAAAGTTATTTATATATTTTGGAGCTTAAGCCCTTGTCTGAGATATCATTGGCAAATATGTTTTCCCATACAGTTGATTCTCTTTTTATTTTGATACTGTTTTCTTTAGCTGTGCAGAAGCTTTTTATTTTGATGAAGAACACTAACTAATCTCTTACAGCTTCTCAGAACATAGTATCAAATAAAATGAATTCAATAAATGTCCTTTAAGCATCACATACTTATAAGTATCATATGCTGAAATAATTTACTAATCACCAATTCTGTCTCTGTCATTAAAGCAAGTCCCTTTCTCTGCTGGCTACTTCATTAACCTGTTCTAGTTACTCTTTATACTTAAACATAATGAAACTGAATTTTTTACAAAAATAAACCCATGATTCACCCTTACCTAAGACTATCCTCAATCCTCAGCCCAAATTTCTGAGTTTACTATATTTTAATAAAAAGCAAAAAAAAGCAAATGATTTTACAACTAATTATAAGCTCTTACTATGGAACAAATCCACAGACGTGCATGCACACATACGCATTTTGTGTGGAAATTTTCTGTTCTACTAAACTCTGGCTAAAAGCTAGCTACAGCTGCGGGTATATTCACAGCCTACACTCATTTCTGTTTGACACATGCTACACATAAAGAAGCAAAGAATAGGGCACAATGATGAATTTTAAAATGCACAATTAGGCAGAAGATGAACTGCATAGATAATTAGTATAATAATCCAGTTTCAGATGTCTTTCCATTATGCTTCTTTTCTTTGCCTTTAACCAGTAGGTAAAGTCTTTGCTTTTTAATATAAATTTATCCCCCCAAAAGAAAATGAATGTATACTACCATATTAATATAATATTAACTTAGAAACATAAATTGTAATCTCTTTCATTATATGATCAGATGAAATTGAGCCAGTGACAAATTATTTGAATAATATTCAGGGAAATGTTCATCTATAATCTCTTCATCTTACATACTCAACATTCTGCGTGACTGCATGCACTATTACATGATCACATTCTGAAAGAGAGCATTATAAACATAAGAAAGAGGTTAGAGCCAAGCCAAAAGGGAAAAAAAAACTTTTGAGTTTATGCTATTAAATCTTAAACATAACACTACAATAATTTTTGTACAAATTCATGTAACTTATGTAAATTTTTTTTACACAGAAATGGCATAACCAGCACAATCTAACAGCCCATCGACTCTGATATCCTGTCTCTGACAGTGACCGATGCTGGATCCCTCACAGGACAGCATAAACACATAATGTATATAATTATGCACCACTACACCATCGCTCCAGATGGTAGTTAGGTTATATCCTGAGAGAAATGAAAACAAATCCCAACTTCCATCCCTTCCCTACTCTATAATTTCCCAAAAGGTGATGGGAAACCTCAAATAAAGCACAAATTTAACCATAAAATAAGCTAATGCTTTGGTGGTATAATGACCAAGAAATGATCTCCTAAAATGAAAAGTTCTACTTAGAAATAGAACCTAAGCTCATCAGATTCATGATTTGTAAAGGGGGATTTCAATGAATTGAAACGTATCTGATTCACTCAATTAGAATTATTTATAAAATAGATGAGTAAAGTTAAATTAAAGCTTTAAAAAAACTTTTTTCACAAGTCATCCATCTTGTGATATGTAATACTGTTTTCCAAAAACAATATAAAGTTTATATTTTTAACTCTTCAGAGAAATGATATTCACACCTGTTTTGTAATGGTTTAAAAGTAAGGCTTGGATTTATTAAATGTATATTTAAGCATGCAAAACCACATAATGAAGAAATCTTGGTTTAGTCCTTCAGGAAGTACTATTTCCTAAACAGTTACAGACAAAAAAAAAATGCACTATACTTTCACAGGCCTTTGGAGAAGATCATTCTCTTCGTGGTGTACTTGGGTATTGATTTAACAACGTTTGTAGTTGGGAAACAACTCCTGACCTAAGTCCTCCATGGTACAATTTGAATTAGTTTTCTCTTCTTCTGTCCTCAAATAGTTGTAAAAGAATAGGTCATGTCATAATGTTTTCTATATTTGAAAATCGTTATTAGGTAGTTTTTTCCAAGTAACTGCATTGCAAGATGATGCACCAAGTAACAGTCTTACACTGCATTCAGTCTTATAATTTTTACATGTTGTGTATCACTGCCCAAAAGACATTTCAAAAATTACTGATCCATCACTTTTACCAAGCATTATACTTCCCCCATTATGACACACTTTCTTAAAAAGAAAGAAAAAGAAAAAAACTATCTGTATTTCAGAACCCCAACAATGCAGAGAAGGAACTTCCCGAGGAGGAAACGAGGCGCAGACTGCGACACAGACGCCGCGTCCTTCCCTAGAACGGGGGTCACTGATGACACGCGTCCCCCAGTCTCGGGCAGAGCTGAAGCCGCAGCGCGTGCCGCAAAATCTGCAGCTGTGCTGCTGTCCCTCGCAGCCCGCACGGCATCCTGCGGCCATAGGGACCGGCCGCACACACTGCCGGGGCAGAAGCTACCCTGGCAGGGACCGGCCAAAGAAGCAGAGCAGTTATGGCAGAGCAATCACCGAAACAGTTATTGAGAAGGCAGATCTTGAGGAATTTTCTCCTCAAGCAATTAGATTACTACACGAAACTGTATCTATTTTTGTTTCTAAACATCAATATTTTTGAAATAAAAACAACAGGCAAATAAACTTTACTAAATACAAGTAAGCACTAATAACCTACCTTTATTGCCCACCAAAGCAATCAGTGGCTGAGTTTCTGACTCCTCGCTCACTCTCTTCACCACAGTATACCAGTCTTCTAAATTCTCGAAGCTCTGATAATTCGTAATATCATACACCAAGAGGATTCCCTGTCACAAAGGAATTACAGAATATTTGTAATGTACTACTTGAAAAAATATTAATACTAAATACTCTTAAGTAATCCTTCAGATATGCCTAGAAAAGCATAAAAACACAAATGCAGACTGTTTTATATACAAACTAACTTCAATTTAGTTACTAGCAAACAGATAACACTGAGTGTTTTCGTTCAAGATAAACCCAAATCTAGCAATGCAAGCTAAATAATAACTTTATCAAATTATAAATGGTTTCCAGTAAGATATCTGGAATACGCTTGTTAAGTTACAATAAATTTAAGAAAATCACATTACAAAGGAAGAAAAAGTTGAAAGGTCTACAATCCTGTCTGTTACTTTCATGAGGTCAAACATTTAAAACTTTCAATACATAACCATCTGCTGCTGCTCTTTTTAAATATTTTCAAAAATGGACATTCCATGACATCCCTTGATAGTCCATTTCAGTGTTTTAACACAATTTTCTTTAAATGAAATAAGCCCACTTCCTCTTTTGGTCCTCTGTGCATCTGGAGAACAGCGTGCAAGCATCCTCCTTGTAATAACCCTTCGTGTACTCGACGACAGTTGAGAAACTCCTTTATCGTCTCCCTTCCAGAATAAACAAACTCAATTCCTTAAACTTGCCTCAAAGGACCTATTTTCTATCCCTTTAATCATAGTTGTTAGTTCTTCCCAGGACACTCTCTATACAGTTTTTTGACATCCTCTTTAAAATGAGCAATGTAAAACTGGACATGATACTGTAATAAGAGCATGAACAAAGCCAAATATAACAGAGGGACTGCTTCCTGCCTCTTATATATCATATTCCTTTTAATATATCCCATTATTTTGTGTGGGAAGGAGAAGTAAGTACACACACAAAAATAACAGTGCCACATTCTTGATTCTCATCCAGTTTGTGGTCAAACACTTAATACAAAGCACTGCATACAATATATGTCTGGATCCTAATAGCATTTATGTCTCCTCCTTAGGTTATAATCACCTATAATATTTTTGCACCTATAATGTACCAGACAGATAGCCAGGTCTTTTCATTAATCCTCACAAACATGCAAAGCTGGTGTTATTATCCTTATTTTACTAATAAACAGAGGTTAAAATAGCCAAGGTCACACAGCTAGTTAAGTAACTGAGCCAGAGTTTGAATCAAAGACTGAATGAACATAAAGTTCACTCAGTCATTCCACAAACTTTAGGCCTAGATTGTGCTGGGTGCTAGGGATATAAATTCCAAACTCAAAGAGCTCACAGTCTCAAAGCAAAGCCAAACACATAAACAGACAAATATACAACACAGAAGTCATGGACAGAGATATCCTGGTAAATATTAATCAACTGGTTCGGGGGATGGCAGGGGTAGGGGTGGGAAGAGTGACGTTTGTAGCATTTGACAACTTCTATAGTGGAAACACTGCCTTGTGGCCGTTTCAAGCTATCAAAGTCACTTCACTTAACACAGAGCTGGTTAGGACACCACTATATAGCATCTCTACCGCACAGATACACTGAAAGTAAATAATCAGCCCTGGCTGGTGTAGCTCAGTATGTTGAGCATGGGACTGCGAACCAAAGGGTCACTGGTTTGATTCACAGTCAGGGCACATGCCTGGGTTGTGGGCCAGTTCCCCAACTGGGGATGTGCAAGGGGCAAACCACACACTGATGTTTCTCTCCCACTCTTTCTCCTTCCCTTCCCCCTTCTCTAAAATAAATAAATAAATAAATAAATAAATAAATAAATAAATAAATAAAATATTAAAGAATAAAAGTAAATAATCACTACAGCATAGATAACAAAAAATGCATAGCAAAATAATAAGGTATCATTTTGAGCACATTTTAATATAATTTATGAATTTGTACATAATTTTTAATCATAAATGTATTCAACAAGTGACTCACAAATACTTCTGCACTTCACAGTAAAGCTGCCAAGCTGGCTCTGGTGACTACTGTTATGATCTTCCAGCACTATGTTCTCTTTTTTCTGCACGTCATTTATGCAATTATCCAATAAACAGGAAACTGAAGTAAAGAGGTTAACTAAGTTGCCCTAAACTGAGCATCTGGCTTCACACCCAGACAGCCGACTCCAGGATCTTTGCGTGTCTCTCTCTCCCTTTTCTTTGTCCCATGCTCTTCTATGGACTATACCAGCCCCCAAAGCACTTAGTTTCTCTGAGTCTTGGATTGTTTGCCTCTAAATTAGACCACTGGCCCTGGCTGACGTGGCTCAGTGGATTGAGTGCGGCGGGCCTGTGAACCAAAGAGTCTCCAGTTCAATTTCCAGTTAGGACACATGCCTAGGTTGTGGGCTAGATCCCCAGTTGGGGGCACATGAGAAGCAACCACACATTAATACCTCTTAGACATCTATTTCTGTCTTCCCAAATGCATCGAAATAATTCCCAACACAGAATTATTTGAACTTCCAGTCAAGATGGCAGCACAGGTAAACATGGCTCACCTCCAAGCACAATCGCATCTAAATTACAAATAAAGAACAGAACAACCATCATTCAACCATCAGAAATCAAGTTGAATGGAAGTCTGACAACTATGAAACTAAAGAAACCACATCCACCTAGACTGGTGAAAGGGTGCAGACACGGAATGTGCTGGTCACGCACCCATGTATGGTGGATAAAAATCTGGGAAGAGTATCCCAAGACCAAGGAGTCCCAACACCACACCAGGCCCCTAGCCCAGGATTCCAGTGCCAGGAAGAGAAGTCCCCATAACTCCTAGCTGCAAAAACCAGCAAAGACTGACTCACCGGAAGAAACTTCTGGAGTCCCAAGCAGTTCCTCTTCAAGAACCCACGCACAGATTTACTCAGACACATTCCCTCTGGGCTCCAGCAGGGGGTTGAAGGTTGAAAGGCACCAGTGGCATACAGGAAGAAACTGAAGTATCTGGCATCAAGGCAAGAGCAGCTTTCTCCCCAACAGAAGGGTGTGCAGAGGCCATTGTCCTTTTTCTGAACCCTCCCCACACAGATCCACAGAGCCAGCAGATGGGTGCCACATCTGAGACTCCTTCGACCTGGCTCACATTGTTTGTCCTACCCTGGAATCCCCTGAGGCTCCAGCCCACCCAAATTAAGGTCCACCCAAGCTGTTAAGTGGCATTTCCATGTGAATACCTGGTCTTGTCTCATGTTTCACAACTTCCTAAATCCTCTCAAACAAGCCAACAGTTGGCCTCAATGAGCCCCCAGTCTCTGTATTTCTTGCTAAGTGGCCCCCGGCCCAGCACTAGCAGCAGCCAGCCTAGATTCAGATCAGCTAACCTGAAAATCTCCACGCCCAGTATAAGTAGTAGCCATCTCAAATTGCTTAATAGCTCAGGCAGGGTGGCCCCGGGCAAAACACAGGTGGAGGATGACCTTGGCCTGCACCACCTAGGAAACCCAAGAGCCTGTGCATCCAGTGGACAGCTACAGACTACATCGGAGCACCACTATCCTGCCTGAACACAGCTGATCCTCTGCAGAGGGTGGAGGTTGTTTGTCAGTGGTCATAGCTAGTCCTTATAGCTGAATGGCCTGGAAAATCCCTCCCACTGATCCGCCAACAGCAATCAATGTTCATCTACAAGAGGAGGGTGCACTCGGCCCACATGAAAGACACACCTCAAGTACCCAGCTTGACTGACAGGAAAGGCTGTGCCCTGGACCCTACAGGCCACACTACCAGGACACGGAGTTATAGCAGCTCTACCTAATACATAGAAACAAACACATGGAGGCTGGCAAATGAAGAGACAAAGAAACATGGCCCAAAAGAAAGAACAGATCAAAAATCTAGAAGAAGAACTAAACAAAATGGACATAAGCAATCTATCAGATGCAGAGTTTAAAGCACTGGTTATAAGGATGCTCAAGTAACTTAGTGAGGACCTCAGCAGCATAAAGAAGACCCAGTCAGGAATGAAGGATACACTAATTGAAATAAAGAACAATTTAGAAAGAAACAACAGTAGAGAGGATGAAGCCAATATTCAAATCAATGATTTAGAACACAAGGAAGGAAAACACAACCAATCAGAACAATAAGAAAAAAAGAAAAAAGAATGCAAAAAATAGGACAGTGTAAGCAGCTTCTCGGACAACTTCAAGCATTTCAACATTCACATCATAGGGGTGTTAGAAGAAGAGAAAAAGCAAGAAATTGGAAATCTACTTGAAAAAATAATGAAAGAAAACTTCCCTAATTTGGCGAAGGAAACAGATATGCAAGTCCAGGAAGCACAGAGAGTCCCAAACAAATGATGCAAAGAGGCCCTCTAAGACACATCATAATTACAATGCCAAAGGTTAAAGACAAAGAGACAATCTTAAAAGCAGCAAAAGAAAAGCAGTTAGTTACCTACAGGGGAGTTCACATAAGACTGTCAGCTGAGTTCTCAAAGAAACTTTGCAGGTTTGAAGGGATTGACAAGAAATATTCAAAGTCATGAAAAGCAGGGACCTACAGCCAAGATTGCTCTACCCAGCAAAGCTATCATTTAGAATTGAAGGGCAGATAAAGAGCTTCCCAGATGAGAAAAAACTAAAGGAGTTCGCCATCACCAAACCATCACTATATGAAATGTTAAAGGGACTTATTCAAGAAGAAACAAATCAAAACTATGAATAAAATGTCAATAGATATATATCTATCAACAATTGAATCTAAAAACAAAGCTAAGCAAACAAGAACAGAGACAGAATCATGGATATGAAGATACACAGACAGACTCATGGATACGGAG
Organism: Tonatia bakeri; assembly: GCA_004024845.1. Lineage (NCBI taxonomy): Eukaryota > Metazoa > Chordata > Mammalia > Chiroptera > Phyllostomidae > Tonatia > Tonatia bakeri. The sequence goes on from PVIA01000437.1 coordinate 168,175, forward strand.
AAATCAAGAGACAACAGAGACAGATACACGGATACATACAACTAACAAGAGCATATCAAAATACATGACACTAAAACTGACAGAAGTATAAAGAATTCCAAACCTAAAAATCCAGTAATATAATTGGAGACTTCAACACTCCTATTTCATTAATTGATACATCAAGGAGAGAATCAGTAAGCGAAACCAAATTACAATAACAAAAATCAGATTCATTTAACTGACATTTATAGAACAGTCTGTCCAATGGCATTAGAACTTACACTCTTGTCAAGTTCAAATGAGACATTCCCTAGGTGGACTACATTCTGGGTCATTAAACATACCTTAACAAATTTATAAGACCAGAAATCACACAAAGCATGTTAGTAGACTACAATGAACTTAAATTAAAAATCAGTAAAGAAAGATAGTTGGAAAAACTCAAAATATTTGGATATTAAAACAACATCCTTTAAAATACCATGGGTCCTATTTTCACCAATATGTCCCCTAAAACAAGGGACATAAAGGAAAGAATAAACAAATGGGATCTCATCAAATTAAAAAGCTTCTGCATGGCTAAAGAAAACAGCATTAAAATGAAAAGAGAACCAACTATATGGGAAAACAACATATTTGCCAATGATACCTCAGACAAGGGTCTGATCTCCAAAATATACAAAGAACTCACCTGACTCCACTTCAGGAAGACAACAAACCCTTAAAAAATGGGCAAAGGACTTGAATAGACACTTCAAGGAGGACATACAGAGGGCCCAGAGACATATGAAAGGATGCTCAGCATCACTAGCCATCAGAGAGATGCAAATTAAAACCACAGTGAGATACCACTTCACACCGGTCAGAACAGCCATCATAAACAAATCAACAAACAAGTGTTGGAGAGGTTGTGGAGAAAAGGGAATCCCAGTGCACTGGTGATGGGAATGCAGACTGGTACAACCACTGTGGAAAACAGTATGGAATTTCCTCAGAAAACTAAAAATGGAACCACCTTTTGCCTCAGCAATTCCACTTCCAGGGTTATATCCTAAGAACCCTGAAACACCAATTCAAAAGAACCTTTGCACCCCAATGTTCATAGCAGCACAATTTACAATAGTCAAGTGCTGGAAGCAACCTAGATGCCCATCAGTAAATGAATGGATCAAAAAACTATGGTACATTTACATGATGGAATTCTATGCCGCAGAAGGAAAGAAGGAGCTCCTACCCTTTGCAACATCATGGATGGAACTGGAGAGCACTATGCTAAGCGAAATAAGCCAGGCAGTAAGGGACAAATACGATATGACCTCACCTTTAACTGGAACCTAATCAACAAAACAAACGAGCAAGCAAAATATAGCCAGAGACACTGAAATTAAGAATGGTCTGACAGTGATCAGAGGGGAGGTGGGGGGGGGGTAATGGAGGGAAGGGGGTAAGGGTTAGGGTTAGATTTTCAAAGGAATAACTGGTAGCAGTCTCGAGGAAACAAACACTGGTGGCAACACAACAGTCTTGGAGGGTATGTCACAGATTTACTTCCAAAATTTAATAAGGCAAAGTACACACACAATTTGACCTTCCAAAAAATGAAAGTTCTCTATTCTCAAAATGCAGGTAATTTTTCTCCCAATCTGTATGATAAGTAATCTAGTTTTTAATTATATAAAGAAGTAAATCATATAGATTATATAATCGTCATAACATCATATACTTTGCTGAGTAAGTACAATCTATAAGAAGAAATAGTAAAGCAAGAAAGGTCTGTAAATATAATCAGTTGTAAGTTGGCAAATATCCAACTAAGAAATTCACAGGAAAAGATAGCAGAGGGTCTCAGGGAGTCCAGCTTTCAGACTGATCTCAGCCCAGTTGTCACAGGGCCACCAAATCCTTTTGTTGGCGGTTAACAGACCGTCTTGTGTGTGCAGGGCACTGGCACACAACAGTAGTTATGTTCTACCTCACACATGACTATACTTCATTGAGTTTACACTGAGTAAGGCAGTGTTTGCAAACCACTTAGATTCCAGGATGGCAAGAGCTACAAAAATGAAACATGCAGTCCTTCTCTGAGGTTTGTTATTAGCCTCTGTTAGCCACAGGTTACAGGGCACTAAACACTACATACTGTGTGTTTACTCATAACCACTATGAAAAATAGCCTGTAACATCTTTCTGAAGACTCCTACAAAATTTTAAGGTAATTCAAAATCTGGGAATTCAACTGGAATATAGTTCAATTCTTAGAACTAGTTCTGATCAAAAATATCAATTCTTTCTTAGGTATTAATTCAATCTTGTTTCAGCCCACACTCAGCAAAAGACTATTACTAAAGCCTAACGCTACTGGGGGGAGGGGGAAATAATCAGTTAAGTTAATTCCCAGACTACAAATAAGCCTCTTCATGGATGTTAAGAAAAGATTTTTTTAAAAAAGATTCACCCCCTGGCTGGCGTAGTTCAGTGGATTGAGCGCGGGCTGTGAACCAAAGCATAGCAGGTTCGATTCCCAGTCAGGGCACATGCCTGGGTTGCAGGCCACGGCCCCCAGCAACCGCACATTGATGTTTCTCTCTCTCTCTCTTTCTTCCTCCCTTCCCTCTCTAAAAATAAATAAATAAAATCATAAAAAAAAAAAAGATTCACTAGCTTAATAGCCCAGATGACACTAAGGTTATTTTTGCTATATGCAACATATAAGCTACAAAAACCAAAACAAAATACTAATAATACATTAAACTGATATCCTCAAAACAGCTTATCAAAATATTATTTATGTAAGAGTGCTATTGTGTGGCACACGCACGAAAATCCAAGGAATCCATGAGACAGGCTATATACATACAGTACCTTCAACAACTAGAAACAGTACTGATCCACTTAAAGAATAGTTATATGATAATATAAAGTTACTAAATATATTAAAATGTATTAGAATGTTTGTGAAAGCATTGATCTTAAAAGTAACATTTCCTCCAATTTATGGTAGTAAATTATAGTCAGAGCTTCTTTGGCCTTAATAAAAAATTTACACATATTTTAACAGAAGAAACTACTGGTAAATGTACTTTATGTATTTTATACAGAATTTAATTTAGAATCTCTGGAAAGCAGAGAAAATTTATTATATTTTCATTAATTTCTGACAAGTCATTTTATCACATTAGATTTAAAAGTTTCCTGAAACAATTTCATGAAAATGTTCATGAACTTCTCAGAAATACTATAGTATATTGTTGTTTAATAAAACATGCTATATGCTTATAACATTCACAGCAATTATAAAATACAAATAATATAAGGCACCATCAAAGAGAAAAGAGACATGTACCTTTAGAAGAGAAATTTTATGTTGACAAGTCCTAAAAGAGAACATAACATTCGCTTCCTCCCAAAATATGAGGCACATTAGAAGTAAACAGAGGATTTACTACACTCAAGTACTCTCAGAAAAGATGGGAGTTTCTGAAATTTCTACAAATTTGCCCACGAATGCCTACTGACTATGAGCAAATATAGAACAGCATAAAACATGCACGCACAAAATGATCTGAGGGAACAGTCATACAACACCGTGAATGCACTAAATACCACTGGTTACATGTACTTTTAAATGCTTATTTTCTATTATGTATATTTCATATCAATATTAATTTTTGTGTAACACCATAATTTTATAATATTAATAAACTAAATAATCTCAATATATCAAATAATAAATTTTTTAAATAATTTGACATATGGTAAAATTGAAAGAATCTAATACATGAGTGTTATATTCCCCTAAATTGTAAGTGGATTTATTAAATGAATTTTATATTGTTTACCCCAAGAGGTATAACATCTTCCTGTTCTCCACAATTCTAGCTATACCTATAAACCATAAAAAAAAATTCTATTTGACACTCAGATTCAAATATCATAGAAAGCTTGACTAATTTTCATTTTTTTTAAATCCAATTTGTGTCCTTGAAAATATATTTTAATGGAGCAAAGAGGAGAAAGATTGTTATTTTCAAATCTCATTTTACCAAGTATGTGAGCGAAACAAAGACTGCTGATTCCCACAGTTTTGTCCAGCAATTTTTCTTTAGCTTAATATCTACTTTAATCATAATCAGCTTAAAACAAAAAATTTAACAACAACAAAGCCAGAAACTAAAATGTGAGATGTACCTTTTAAAACAAAAATGAACACGTATAAAGTATCAAGTCATATGGTCACAAGTAGAAATGTTAAATGAGCAGAAAGACTTTCTCGGAGAGAAAGAACAATGTAGTAGGAAAAGGCAAAGAAGAAGGAGTTCCAAGAGCCCAATCTACGTATCAATAATGTAAAAAACAAAACTCTTGGACCATTTTAGAAGATTCTGCCCCATATGAAGCCTCATATCTGTTATAAAATAATTCAGATTCTATTTTCCATCAAAAATTAAAGCAATGGTATTTGACAATCATCAAACTTCTTAAAGAAAAGTGCTTAACATTATCTGTCTTCGTCTTCTAGATTCATTTCTTACAAGCAACACAGTTCCACATAACCAAGTTACGATTCTCCCACTGAAAACCTCAAACTCCCCCAACGCCTCATGGTGATGTGAAAAAGACATACTAATTAAAAATGGAATAAAAAGCATAAACTAATAGCATGTACATAGTTAACTTTTTAAAGTATACTATTACCATGCTTATTTCTTATCTGTAATTTAAAAACATAAGTTATGTCTATACAAGCTCATTTTGCCAAATACTTTTTGTTATATAATATATACATCCACTTAATATATACATCTCCTTGTGAAAGACATCATTATCATGCTAAAATATTGTATGTGCTTCATACATATAATTAGTAATAGTTTTCTGATACAATATATTGATATTTCCATTAAATCTTGATAACTATAAATATTTAGTAGACTAGTTCATAGCACAATAATATAAACATATAAATACGCTTTTTGTCCTCACAACTTAAAATGAAATTAAATTTTCCCTTTCCATATTGTTCATTCACTCAGCTCACATATTTTGAAAGCATTATTATGAAGTCAGCTAATACGAAAATATCACTTACCACTCCATTTCCCCACCTGCTGACAGTACGACCTTGCACTACAAGCAACACACGGACACTAGAGTCACACGGTCCCCGCCCCAAACCGCCCCAAACGTGATCTGGGGAAGACGGAACCCAAGGGTCAGCACAAATACCAATGCGCTCTCTGCACTCATCAGACGGAAACCACGTCAGGCCGTGTGCGCGCCCAACTGCGTGTGCCTCTGCGAGGGAAGGGTTTCCAGCACCAGAACAATCACAGACGCACGCCATACCTGTGCTCCATAGATGTAGTTATCCAACATTTTGCCTCCTATTGTCTGCCCTCCTATATCCCAAACTTGAAGAGTAACATTCAAGTTTCCTAGAACATAAAAAAGTATACGTAAAATTAAGAATACAAAAAAAGTTAAATAACAATATAACAACTAAATAGTTTCACAGAACACTAAATCACAACAAGAACCTCCGAACCTATGGTAATTTGCCTTTTAGTCTGCAGACTCATACAGTCAGATATCTGGAACTATAAAGTAATGTTATCAGAAGAAATCATAATGGAAATTTAGGTTTATATTTTTATCCCATTTCCATAGAACCACATTTATAATCACCTTCAAAACAAAAGAAAATAAAGAAAGCTTTAATTCATAAATTTTTAAGCCTTAAAAAAATCTTAAAGAGAAACTAGAACAATAAAGCACTTGTACCTGGAGTCAGAAATATACTCTAAAAATAAAAACTGAACTTTATATTCTAACCTACCCTGTTGCACATAATGAATTTTGATGCTGAGTTCCATACTCTCAAGGTTCTAAAACCCTCAGAATGATAACAAACAAAAATGGCCCTATAGTTTCAACTTAAATGAATGGATTTTTAAAATTTGGGTATCAGCTATTATTATGTAATAGTATACATAATAAAAATACATATTTTCTTATTTAACATAAAATATAAACACTTGTGATCCCCTCATCAGAAGTGAGGTAGAACACGTCCTCCCTGTATCACTAACTATTCTGACGCACTCACGCCTGTGCAAAGCATTTCCACGGAAACAAATTATAATATGTGCTTCCCTGATTTCATAAAAAAGCGTGTCAAATCTTTTTCCATATGCAAGCATTATAAAGCATTCTAAAGTACAAAGCAATCTTTAAAATTATTTTGTTCATTTTGTAAAATATTTGATTGATACAAAAATTTATGAGATAAGCTACTCTATTTAAAACAATTAATGACTAAAAAAAGACCACGCTCAATATGCTTTTTAGTTTAACATTTCAAATTATTCCTCCTAATAAAATTATGCAGTTCTCTCCACGGGGATACAAAGTCTCAGCACCTTCAAAATGAGCTCCCTCAGCAAAAACTGTATCTTTCCACATGACTTGCAAATTAGGAAAATTCAAAATAAAAACTTAGAAACTAAAGAAATGGTCGCACTTCAAAAACCAAAAAAAGGACTACACAGATACGAATGTTTACACCAATGCAAAACACCGTAATCGGAGACCGCGAGTCACACCACACACCACGCCACTCTGTGACTAACAAGGAAGGACAACACTGGGATAAGTAGCCAAGTTCCACCCTTAATTCTAGACGTCGTTGGGTGCACTTCGCACCCTCCCATGGTTACCAGGGATGGAGGCCTGCTCCACCCGCTAACAGGCAGAGGACTCACGCCAGGCGCTCCCATCGGCATTAACCAGGGCTCCGGAGTTTACCACCCGTCCTCACCCCACGTACACTCGTCCCGTGCTCACAGAGGCATGACAGACATGTTCATAAGACGTGTCAGCTCTATGAACACAAAAACCAAAATGTCACAGACTAACACTTGTCCAACAATTTGTATAAACCTAATTCCTTAAAAAATCTAAATTTTTCAAGATTCAAAGCTGAAATCATCTCCCTATAATGCTGTCTCCAATTAAGCACGTGACACAGGGCTAGCCATCACCAGAATTACATCAAATACTTTCGGAGGCCCTGAGATAAACATGCAGTGCTCTATTCATTTTAATTGCAAAACTCTTTATAATCATTTGTTTACTTCAAAAAAAGTGTTCAACAATATTAACTTTTTTAGAATAAGATTTTAGGCAACTTAATAAAAGGCACCTAACTCCCGTTTTTTTCAAGGACAATAAACTCTTATCACTTAACTTCCCATCGAGAAATGTGAAACTTTGTGAAACTTTTTTCCTTCAATCTGACACTCAGACCCCATCTGAATTGAGTGCTGTGACTACTTCAACTACAACTTTAGGAACACGATTTTCACTACGTTTTCAAATTCTGACAACAATCAGCTGAAGATTCTAAATCATTTTTTCAATTGTTTCCTTCTAAGTGGTTTCTATTTACATGTTGAGGGTATTTTAAAATCCATATCTTTCCACATAAACATGGTTTGTTGTGGCTGGCTTGTTTACTTAGCATACATATTCTGGTGCCGCGGAAATAAAAACAGCTATGCATTACTGATAACCTATTAATACACGATGCTAGCCAAAAAAAAAAAAACACTTTTACTATCATTATAACCTCAATAAATATTAACTTTATAAGTATTTCATATATCTAGAAATATATTTTTAATTACCATATTTGAATGAGTCTTATTAACAGATAAAAATAAATAAAATTACATAAAGATGGAATTCAAATCAACATTCATTTTAGTTTCTGCAGGCATAAACATGAAGTGTCCCAGTATATTTTTAAATGGCATACCTATAAAGTTATATAAAAGTATTTAAATAACCAATATTGCAAAATTTATTAAAAATCAAGAATCTAATTTTCTAACTAAAAAGTTATAACTTTCATCAATCTAATCCCAAATGCAAAATGCTACAAAATCCTTGCTTCTCTCTGAGAAATGACATGTAACTAAAGAAAAATGTAAAATAAAATAAATGAGGTGACAAAATACAGGTAAGTTGCTTTTGGTATGAATCAAAGCCACAAAGAGGATTCAACAGTGACCTTGTAAAAGTACACTCGGTGCCTTGGTTAACCTTACTTAAAGTGCTGCATAGTCAAGATGGAACTAAAAACACAAGTCTGCCCACTTCTTGTACTAAAGACTTAGAAACCCTTTTCACAGCAGAACGCTGTTTACTGGACTGCACCCACAGCTTCCTGAGAGTATTTTGACTGAGGCTCTTAAGAAGCTCTATCAGCAGAACCTCTGACTAACAGATACACTGTTTTAAGCAGTAAAATCTGCACAGTGGTTGCATCCAGACTATACAGCATACCAGATCATGAAATACACTAAAATAGATGAGTATTTGCAAAGTAATGACCTTGAAAATGTGCGTGAAGAGAATGTGACTAGATAGACAGGAGGTATTGCACTGCTCACAATCTGAGTGAACGTAAGAGTCACTAGAACACTGACAAATCCTAGACTTGACTGCTGTGCTGCCTTACTGTAACTGCAATAACGCCACCTGCAATATTTAAGTACATGATACAAATATTGATCATCTTACATTTAACACTTACGATGTATTAAAATTAAGGTTAAAGTATATTAAGGATGTACTATGTACTTTGTAATTTATTCACTTTTATTTCTTAATGTATCTATTAATTATACAAAATCAAGATACATTAAAACAATTTTTTTCCTACTCAAATTTCTACCAGAATTTTGAGTCCATTAAGTAGCATAAAACCAACTGCCTTTCCAAAAAAAAGAAACTTTTTTTCTGGAACTCTGCCCATAAAAATAAAACTTAATAAGGAAAATTAAAATATACATTCATTGAATATACATTTCCTAATGTTATTTTTTAACATAATTACTTTATAGCTCTAAAAATTATACTATAATTCTGAATTTCAAAAATACCAAATTTTTTTGCAAAGTAATCAAAATTAAAAAACTGGTAGTATTGTGCAACAGATCAGAAATCATCACATATATCAAATATATAAAATGTCCAAAACAAGTCTTAGAATATGTTTATTATGAGTAGATGCTTGCTCATTTACTTAAGTATTTGAACTAAAAAATTAGAAAAATTAAACGATATTAATAATACAGAAAGATGGTGCTTTTGTTAGTTAGCATCAATAGAAACAGTCAGTAACTAAATACACACTGAAGTTTTCTGTGTGCAACTGGCATTTCTGAAAAAACTGCTATAAAAAAGTTTTTAGCATGTATATTATGTGATTTGTGCATGTATTCTGCTGGTGACTGCTGCAAATATGAATTTGGTAGTAACCTATCCATAAGAGTGAGAATAATAAAATGAAATGAAATGTTCAGTTTTGAATATATTAAAATAAAATAAAACAAATGTAACTAAATGTGCATCTGTTTCTCATTTAAACCCCTTGCTTAAAATAATCCATAATGGAAAAATACAATTCTTTTCTCGTACTGTGTCTTATTTTCCACTGGTAGCTAACTAAATACAGACCATCACAAAATACAAGAGTATATTACCAGTAAGATATGCAGAACACCTTTTGTTACCAGGAGTTTTCATGAGCTGCTCTAAGACTTTCATGGAGAGCCACCTGAGAGACGGGGTGTCTGAGAGATTGTAATATTTTAATAATGTTGGATTTTATTAAACCCTTTACACTATCACTCGTATTCCAGCATATGATTCTGACCCTGCACTTGCAACCGATTTTATTCAAGTGGGTCTCCTCAGAGAGGGAGGGATGTGCTGGTTTATAAGGTCAATCCAGATAAACTGTTTTTAATAAAATTTTAACCATCACAGTGAATGGACAGAGCATTTTAAAGCCCCAATTGTTCAGTAACTAACTTAAAACAGAAACCACTCTTTTTTTGTTATTATTTCCCTGTATTTACCACAAAATGTGCTGCAACTGGCATCTAAAGAGTTTCTTTGCATGGTGAACTGAAACATCTTGAATGCTCAAACTGTATTTTTATGAGTGCCTAGGGACCCTAAATTTTAGTGGTCTATTAAATGCCAGCAATTTCATGCTGCCTTGCATAAAACAGCATTCACATATTAGAGCACAGAAGTTCCATAGCTACATTATACTTCTGGTCCAACTTTTAAACAAAAAAACTGAAGCAGAGGCTAATCAAAATAATATTTAAAAAAATAATCCTTTCCAGTCTTTTCCATTTAGTTTATACAATATCTGTTGATAATTGTATAGCATTTGATTTCTTTATAACCTTTTAGAACTTTATAAGCAACTGTTGTTTATCCTTCAAAAAATCTGTAGTAGTCAAAATCAGGAGAGTGGAAGAGTATTCATATATAAACTTCATTCCCATACATGGACAATGTCTTCATGGTACATGCTGATGAAGGCTAACCTCCCTAAGATAAATTTACTCATTACATACATTTTCACGTAGAAGCATCCCCAAAATTTATTCTTCATGTTTCTGCCTATGTCTCTTATTATAAAACACGCACAATTTTCTTCGTTATACTGTCAGTCTCTTACCTGGCAATGTTATCCTTCTCAAAAAGAAATCCAGTCCTACAGTTTGTTTGTACTGTTTCCCAAAAGTTTCTTGAGCAAAACAGGTAGCTAAGGAGGTCTAAAAAAATTAATGCACATAATATCAAAATTAATGACTTTGTCTTAGAAATATAATATAATATCATGCCTAAATCTTATTAAGTAGTCTTAATGTTCACACTCCCATTAATCCAACAAACAGCTTTAAGCAGCTCTAATCAGTTACCAGGGGAGGAGGGACTTAACGCCCCACCAGGTAAACACCACTTGCCAACAGCAATCAGGGGGACAACAGACTATCCAGTTAAATCCCCTGACTGTCAGGCTCCTTCACCTTGCTGGACATTAGAATTTGAAATTTATCATTTGAAACAAAAGCATCCTGATAAAAGATCCAAATCTTATATTTATATATATCAGTTTAATTCAAATTTCAGAGAACTGTAAATTTCATTTCTGAGATTAAGTATTTTAAGCAGTTTGTGCCCTCAGCCAATAAGAAACGATTAAGGAGGAGAAAGCTTGTTTATAGAATTTCTTTTCTCCCCACCAAACCACAAGAAAAGTATCATTATATATCCAATTTTTCTCTTTAGTAAAGCTGTTAAATGAAAGTAATTCTATAGAATGAGTGATAATACATAGCTTTTAAGAAAGAGTTGGTATTTTTAAGATTAATATTAAGCAGGCAAAAATAAATTATTTTCCACCCATGAACTAACTATAAAGCTTAAAAGTCACAGGAATATTATAACCAGAATAGATAGCTACAGTACCTGCATTTTCATTAAAAAAACAACTCAAATGCCAAAAGAAACATGACAAATACCATATGATCTCACCTTTAACAGGAACCTAATCAACAAAACAAACAAACATGCAGAATATAACCAAAGACACCGAAATTGAGAACAGGCTGACAGTGACTAGAGGGGCGAGGGGAGGGAAGTTCAGGGGAAAAGGGGGAGGGTTTGCAGGCACAAGTATAAAGGACATACAGACAATAACAAGGGAGGGGGTAGAAACAGGAGGGAGGTGAGGAGGGCTGAGGGGTGGGTTGGGATGGGGGTAAAAGGCAGAAAACTGTACTTGAACAACAATTAAATTTTAAAAAACCCCTCCAAACTGTATTCAAAACTTGAGCTTTCTTTTAGAGTACCATTTCTTATTAAAGCAAAAGAATAATTAATCATTCTGGTAACACATGAAGTAAGTCAACGTACAAGCTTCTTAAACATTTTAAATTCACAACTTTCCCAAATAAAAGAGCAAGGCAGCCTCATGGAGCTTTTATGCTCCTCAAGACAGGCTACCAAAGTTAAGGAAAAATAGTACTTTTATTTTAAAAGTTAAAATTACATGCAACTCTTAAAATACTTAAGATAAAATCCCCTACAGTTTACTGTAATTAATTTTGAAATTAGTATGGCAGTGCAAAAGAAAATGACCAAATTTTAATTCCTTTAAAAAAAAACTTAAAATTCCTTTATTTTTCACACAAATGGCAACTTGCCCCAATTTCAATTCTTTTATAATAGTTAAACATTCAGTATTTCAATAAGTTTCTAAGACCAGGGGTCAAACATGCATTGAGCACTACAAGAAAGATGTTCCGGTAGACAGTGAGAAATAAACCCACTACACCAAGTGAAAATGTATCTGGCTTCCTTAAAGCATATAACCGTACTATAAAAACTGAGAAATCATAATAAAAAAGGTAAATACTCCTTTTTAAATCCTTTTTTTATTCAGCCTTATTTATGCCATTTAACTTGTTTAACTCAGAGCACAAAATCATTTGTGAAGAGGCTGAGAGTTCTAGAGAAAAATAACTATCATCACCGCTACGTTAGATATTTCAAACTGTTTAATATATGGTTGACTGAAATAGTATTTTAAGTCAAAGAGAAACTCAGGGCATATATAAAATCAGCATAATGTTATTTAAGGTAATTTTTCACTTTTAAGATCTCAAAGTTCAATATTTTTATATTAATGAATATTCAGAAAAATTCTATGGTTCTTTTCTTAGATATTTTTACCCTCATACTTTTGAGGCATACATAAAGCTAGGGTTTCAAATAAAATGAAGCGTAATCCGTCAAAAGTGTAGATCACTGGGAACACAAAATATTAAAATGGATTCTTAGGTAATCTCTGGACACCTTTCTATAATTACTATAAAAATTAAACAGTATCAACCAAATCAGGAGGAGGTACTTCCTCTTCAATTAAGTGGTATTTGTGCTATTTTTCATATCCAATAATTTGTCACACATCATTGTATAAATATCCTTCTTAAACAATTATAAAGTGAACAACCATCTACCATATCTGAAACATTTTATCTGATTCAGTGTACTTGGGGGATGGTAAACTTTTGGCTAACAATTTCTAACCATACTACTCTTACTAGTACTAAAAAGACATAAAAAACATTTTGCCTTAAAAAAACTTTTAAAATATGTAGTAAAATCAAAAGTATGAATCAAAACAGGAAAGAAGTGGGAACATGTGTTACTAAGGGGAGGAGCTGAATTTCTCTTGGAGAAACTGTTGGTGGTCATCTCAATAATTCACTGCTTCTGTCAGTATGTAGCAAAATGCTCTGAGTTAGAGCAAGCAAGACAAACTATTGCTACAAAACATGGCCAGGAGTTAAATCGGAATACAAATTAGAATGAAAGAGGCTGAATCCATAAAAAAGGACAGTAAAGGAAATCAGAATGGCAACGTTGGCAGCTGCCAACAATGTGAGAACTAAACGGGGCGTGGAGACAAAGTTTGCTGCGTGTGTAAAGACAAAAGCTTAGGTTTCTGATGCTTGTATCTGAAAATCTCTGGCAGAAAAAGTCTCGAAAGTTTTAAAATCAAAATGATGAAAACTAAGTCAAAACACCATAAAGAATATCACTTATCCTCTGAAGTAGAATGACAGTTCTTCAAGAGTACACAAGGGGAAAAATATGGTTTGCCCTATGCTGAATTTCAGACAGATGAAAAATCATAATTATTCACACTAAATTAACAAGAAAAACACGTGTATGACAAGCTAAAAGAAAAATCTAGATACAGAATTATGAACCAATTTCAACTGCGTAATACATGTATGATAACAGATACTGGGAAAAATAAAAGTTTAAAGAACTATGACAGAATGTAGAATAATGGGCAATTTTGTCTTTTTACAAGTGTATTAGTGTTATAAATTGTCATTACAATTTTATACAGGAAATAAATTGCTATGATTTGACTGTAAAAAATTTAGGAAATAAAAAATTACTAGGCATTCAAAAGAAAATATGATAAGAACACAAAATGTAACTTAAATTCTTATTGAATAAGGGTGGTAGAAACAATGTGGATTGGTTTAAAACAATTCATCCATTTAAAAAGTTGTTTTAAGGGTACAAAAATTAATATAATTAATAATTTATAAAGAAAATGATCACAAGTTCTTCTCTTCCCCAAAATGCTTACAGGTAATTAGAGCATATTAGGTAAATTGTTTTTCCGAAGCAATAAAGATCAATAACAAAATATAGAACAAGAAAGAAAGAAATTAACAGAATTCCCCAAATTTTGTACATGAATGACGTTTCCCAAGGACCCCCGAAAATCAAATTTCAGAACCAAAGAGAAGGGGCAGCCGTGCTGTGCCAAATCCCAGAGATGTGGAAGGGGCCAAGAGCATTCGTCACCAGGGAAACCAGGGTCCAAACCACGCCGGGAACAAGGAACCGGGAGGCGGAAAACGGGCAACTAACTGGTAGTAATAACCTGAAGGCTTTGGCTGGAAAAGGGCAGGGAAGAAAGGAGACAGACTTCAGCAGTAATCCCAGGAACAGTGTTGGCGCCTTCGGCAGAAGCGACAGGTGTGAAGACACCCCAGCAGAGGGCCTTCGCTTTGTTTGGGGAGGTGGGTCACAGACCCCTTTGAGATCCTACGGACCGAGCTCTCCGAAAAGCAAGTACCCGGCCAATGTTTCCTCCAGGTCCCGAGCTCCGCAACCCTGTGTTACACACCCCCGTCTAGGGCGTGTGGGGACCGGCTGCCTGCCATTCCCACACAAACAAACGCACGCACGCACGCACGCACGCACTCCCATTCATTCCACCGACCCCCACCGAACGCCGGACTGCTAGGCGAGGACCCCCTCTGCCCTGCTAACAGCTCTCTACCCACAGCACCCAGCCCGCACGAGGAGCCCAGCAGGTATTTGTTGAATGAACGTGCTGACAGGTGCTGTGCTGGGCACAGAGCTGGGCAGGTATGTTTGCCCAGAAAACAGCCGCTACCGTTTATTGAGTGCACCCACGTCCCTTTTGTGGATTTTCACACTGTGTATTTGCACACTTCACGCTTTGAGGCGACCCCTAGCCACACCCCCCTTACAGAGGGAGCACGAACAGGTTAGCAGTTTGCCCTCCAGTGACCCGACCAGTAAGGCAGTTCTCACCCAGGGGATCTGATTCCACAGCCAAGCCCGTGGGAGCTCCCAGGGAAGTGGAGGCAGCAGGAACGGTAATGAGGGAGGAGGGGCTGCGGGACGGGGGGAGTCGGGAGCCTACAGTAAAGAGAGAGGGGAAGCCTTGCCAGACCCTTGCCAGTCACCAGAGGAGAGAAGCCGGAAGGCTTCCCGGGGAGGCGATGCTGGCCCCTGGTTTGAAGGACAGGCAGGAAATCGCGATGCAGTCAGGGAGCTGGGAGGTGACTGTTTTCTTCCTTTCTTTTTTGTTTTTAATTTAAGTGGGGGTAGACAGCTCTCGCCGGCCTTTACCAAGTGCCTGTTTCGTGTCCAGCCCCGGGCTACGACCAGGCGGGCTGGGGCCCAGAGGCCCCGGGACTCAGGGAGGAGGCAGGGGGCGCCGGGGCCGCGCCGGGATTGCTGCAGGCTTGGACGGCGAGCCCGCTCGAGGACTGACCTTCCCGGAGGTGCCGTCCCCCAGCACGACGATTTTCAGTTGCCTGTCCTGGCTCTCCTCCTCAGAGTCCGACATGGTGTCCCGGGAACCAAGTCTGCCTCCCCCCACCCGCCAAGGTAAAGGGAGGAAGGGAAGGAGGAAGCTCTGGGGGCGGGGAGAGAAAGAAGGGCGGCAGTAGGGGGTAGAACCCCTCGCCCCGGTGCTTCAGCGACCGCTGGAGAAATCCGGGCCGATCACTTGCCGGGCGCCATGTTGCCCACCCTCCCTCCACTCTCCACGCGGCCCGCCCCCTTCGCGCTACGTAGGACGCGCACGCCCACGTTTGCTCCAACCCGCGCCGACCCGCGAGCCTCCCTGGCGAGCCGCCCCATTCGCGGGCCTGAAGTGGGGGAGACGTTCGCGGTGAGCAGGCGAGGCACGTCGCTACCCTCGCCAGTGCAGTAGGAGAGGGGTAAAAAATGTGTCTCTCTCAAACTAGGTAGAAAATTGGACGCCTAGTAGGTGCTTAAGTATTCTATCAAATTTTCTTGTATCCATCTACCCCAAGACTATCCCTTTGCGAATGGTGTGGTCCGCATGGGGGTGGGAGGAGATGACGCCAAGGCTGCGCGCTTTGGTTGCCATGGAAGCCAGGCGAGTTAGGAAAGGCGGCGGGGCGGGGCGGCGCCTGTCTGGGTTCCAGGCCTGCGGGTTGCCAGGGGCAGCACGCGGGGGCGGGGCCCTGGAGTTGGAACGACAGAATTTGATGTTTCATTCATCAAGCATGTACCCTTGAGCAGGAATTGCCAAAGCATGGTCCGAGGAACCCTGGAAAAGTGAAAACTATTTTCATAATATTACACCTTTTCTTTTTTGCCTTTTTCACGTTCATTCTCTCACACATACAGAGAAGTTTTCCAGAGGATGCATGAGGTGGATGACCTCACTCTGGCAGCACCTAAGGGAGCCTGTGCTTATTCTGTTTCAAACATTTCTTCGTATTACTATCCAGGCAGTAGTGATGGCTATAACCTAAATACACAAAGCCTCTGTGGTGTTATAGTAATTCTTAAGAGTGTAGAGGGGACCTGAGCCCAAAATTTTGAGAACTGCTATCCAGTACCATAGGTAAAAGACAAAACTAAAATTTTAATAAGGTGAGATAAAATCCACAATAATAATTCTGGCCTACCATGTCTGTCTCGTTGTTAATTACTTGACATGGATGGTCATGTTCACTCCTCATGGTAACCCTAATAAAACAGGTTGAATTATCCCATGTTACAGGTGAGGAGGGTTACCTCACCAAAAGCAGAGCTCGAAGGCAGTGTCCTTGTGGAATATGAGTTTGAATAGGAAAGCAATAGAGTGTAAGAGATGGCCAGCCAGGAGACAGCACTGGAGTTCTAATTGCACACCTGTACTTACTGAGCATGTGTCCTGAGCCACAGTTTCCTTACCTAGAAAATAGACATATGGTACTACTTCCCTCACAGGGTTGAGAATGAAATGAAATGTCCTCATCACCCACCCAGCAGGGGTGTCCAACCTGCACCCTGGCATGTGGCCCAGGATGGCTATGAATGCAGCCCAACACAAAATCGTTAAGTTTACTTAAAACCTTTCTTTTTGCTCATCAGTTTTCATTAGTGTTTATGTATTTCATGTGTGGCCCAAGACAGCTCTTCTTCCACTGTGGCCCAGAGACGCCAAAAGGCCGGACACCCCTTGTAAAGGAACACAGCACAATGCTTGGCACATGGTAAGCACTCAGTATTAACCAAACGTAACGATCACCCTAACCATCTGTCCCATGCTAGAACACTGCAGCTTTCCAGCCATGTAACCTTAGGTTTCCTAGGGAGACTGTCAGTCTCTTCGTCTGTAAACAGGGCTGGTCCACACTAATAGCTACCCAATTAGTATCAGCTCCCACCACCACCACCAACTTTCTACATCATTGGGTGTGTTGATGAGAATTAGAAGAAAAAGGCATGTGAAAGGGCTTTGCAAAATACTTTGTAAATGTTAGTTTCAGAAATCTGTATCTCATAAGGATAGATTTAACTTTTGTCCATGAGAGAAAATAAGGTGCAGAAACTTGTTTTTCCACTCTTCCTTAATGAAGAGGATCGTGTGACTCAGTTCTGACCAATGAGGTAGAAGGGGATGTCATTATTTGAATGAGGACATATGTTTGGAACTAACTGCTCAGTCTTCAGTAGATCACCTTCCAGGCTTCTTGCTATGGGGAATGATGCTACGGCACTTTAGTGATGTAGTCCATTGCTTGAAGACAAAAAGAAATTCTCAGTTGGCACAATTATTTTGGCCAAAAACTAGATTTAGCTATAGTAATGGGACTAATTTTCATGCGTAGTTCCATATGAAGGAAAATGTAGAGGAAGTCTTTGCATTTTCCAATCATTAATTTCCTAAACAACTGCCTTGATGTGGAGGCATCATTTGTTTGGATATAGTTTCATCCCTGTGACATTGTTGCTACATGAAATAAAAAGCCAATTGCATTAAGTTAGTGACTATATTTTGCACACCTGTGGCAAGATTCCAGGTTGAAAATTAGATTTGAAGACTGGGGGCCATATTGGTAAATTAAAGAGAAATAAATATTCCTCTGTGTGGAGTACCTTGCTGGCTAGCATTGAAAGCTTCCGGTATGGTGCGTTACCATGCTAAAGAGAAATAGAGCTGACCCACAGAAAACAAAGATGTCTCTGTGGATCCTCTGTAAAGTGCCCACGCAGGGCCATAAACTAGGGGAATCTTTTCCCGTGTTCTTAAAACTAGTAAGTTAACAAAATGCTTAAAGAAGAATTCTAGAAACAAGAAATTAGGGTTCTTTAGATATGAAGAAGTAAAAGTAATTCCCCAAGAAAAACCTGACTGC
Source organism: Tonatia bakeri (assembly GCA_004024845.1). Classification (NCBI taxonomy): domain Eukaryota; kingdom Metazoa; phylum Chordata; class Mammalia; order Chiroptera; family Phyllostomidae; genus Tonatia; species Tonatia bakeri. The sequence goes on from PVIA01000437.1 coordinate 186,531, forward strand.
TATCTATGAAACCAACTTCCCACCTAATTTTAAAATATCTTTTCTGGCATCTGTAACATATGATAATCCAAATTTTTGTTGGAATACATCCAGATTCAAGGAGTTTATTCCCTCATGAAGCAGCTTGGACGATGGCCCAGTTATTAGAATATTCTTTCTGAGATGAGCTGAAGTCTACCTTTGTAAACTCCAACTAATGACATTGAGTGTGTCTTCTGGAGTAAAACAGGCTTACCCACTATAGTAGAGGTCTTCAAATCGATTTACTATATTAATGATTGATTTGACAAATATCAAGTAAATGCCTGCTGTGTGCCAAGAATTCTTGTTCACAACTCTTCTAAGCAATGAGGACCCACATACAAGTGAGCAAAGTCTACAAGGGCCCTGCTTGCATGGAACTTGTAATTTGGTGGAGAGATGTAGTAGATGAGATAATGGCTGCCCAACAATATGAGGCCCTAATCCCTGGAATGTGTGAATGCTACCTTATTTGGGAAGAGTATCCTTCAGATGTGAGTGAATTCAGGAGCATGAGATAAAGATACTATCCTGGATTGTCAGGGTAGGCCCTAAATGCAAACAGATGCATCCTTAGAGAGGGTGGGTTTGACCCAGTGTGACCACAGATGCAGAGACCAGTGACGTGACAAGCCAAGGAATTCTCGCAGCCATTAGAACCTGGAAGAGGCAAGGAACTAATTTGCCCCCTGGAGCCTCCAAGGAGAGCACAGCCTTGTCAACATCTGAACTTCAATCTAATGGACACTGATTTAGGACTTCTGCCCTCCAAAACTGTGAAAGAATAAATGTATGTTCTTTTAATCCACCAGGTTTCTGGAATTTTTTTTACTAATAAAAGGAGAAACACAGAAATTTCATAAATCAAACTTGAAAATTTCAGATTCAGATAAAGATGTTTTAGAAAACAGATGGTAAATGGGATAAAGGCTAAAAATACCTGAACATTTTGTTCAAACACGAAATAAATGTAGAGATGTCCCATGTCCATGCATGGAAACACTATATTGTAAAATATAGCAATTCTACCAAAAGATCTATGAAGTCAATGCAATTCTAGTAAAATTTTTCTTAGAATTTGAAATAATGCATATACAAGGCAAAGATCTAAGAATAATGGAGATATTCCAGGGCAAGAAAGGCAAATAACTTCCTTTACCAGATATCAAGACTTAGTATAAAATTAAAATAATTAAGATATAGTGTATTATTTCAGGAATATTATTATTATATTATTATATATTATTTGATTTTATAGACAAATGGACCATTATAACAAAACAGAGAGCCATGAATTGGGCTCCCACATACATGGAACTTTGATATATGACAAAGTATATATGATAGTAAATAAAAAGGGGGAAAGGGTCATAGCTGGAAACCATACAGAAAAAGACATAAAATTGGAATCTTATACTTCATCATACACATATGCACATGCAAAAAAATAAAATTCAGTGAAATTAGAAATCTAAATGTGAAAAACAAAATTTAAATAATTTGCGATGACTATCTTTCTTATCTTGGGATACTCATGGATTTCTTGAGCAAGACACAAAGAGTTCATCATAAAGAATAACATAAAAGTTGCATGAAAATTAAAAACTGCTCCATCAAAAGATACCATACAGGAAAAAAAAGAGGTTAGAAGTTACTCTAACATCTGTTATTTAAGCCACCCAGTATTTTGTGATGGCAGCCCATGCTAACTAAAACAGATTTTGAACACAATTCTGTACAAAGCAATATCTAAAAGAAAAATAAGTGGTACCTGTCTAATTTTTTAAGCATTGAAAAGAGATTAGAATTTCTAGGTTTTCTTAAAGTATTATTAAACTACTATAATTAAAACTATGTGGAACAAGCACTGGAATAGATACATGAATTCCTTAAAAAAAAAAAAACGGTCCCAATATATGAGAAAACTAAGTGGATAGTAAATGTGGTGTTTCTAATCAGTGGGAAAATGTGATGTTACTCACTGGGTGTTCATTTTCCAAACGGAATGTCTATCTCATTCCTTACTCACATAAAAGTAAAAATATATTCTTAGAGGAAGCCATAACAAACTAAAAAAATGGGTGAATATTTATAACTTGGCATAGAAATAGTTTATCTAACCATGGTACCATTTTCCATAATCAATATCTGGCAATCAATGAAACCTTGGTATGTGAGGAACAAGACTTTAGTCACTCAAGTGACTAAAAATGAAGAGAAATTGTGGCCAGCAGAAATACACCACAGAGATGCAGGTATGAAACATGGGCTTTACACACCTGACATGTGTAAGGGTTTATATGACAAGATTGAGAATTTTGTTGGGGAAGCTGAAAATATAAAAAAGAATCAGTGGAAATTATGAATAAAATGTAATAATTAAAATTAGCCCAGTGAGCATTTAATAGCAGGTTAGACACAATCAAAGAGAGAAATGATAAGGCAGAAGATAGGTCAGAAGAAAATATCTAGACTGAATAACCCAAAGACAGCTTGACAGAAAATACAGAAAAGACCATAAGAAACATATGGGGTATAGTTAATATATATAATTGAAATTGCAAAAGATATACTTTTGTTTCTCTTTATTCATAACAAAGATGGCCCTCCAGAGCAGTGAGAAAATGACTCACTTTAATAGCCCTGGGTCGCTGGGATTTTCATTTGGAACAAAATAAATCTTGACTTTGACCTTACACCATGTTCAAAAGTCATCTCCAAGCATTTTGTACAGCTAAGTCAAAACTAAGAAAGCTTTGCCCTGGCTGGTGTGACTCAGTGGGCTGAGTGTTGGCCTGCAAGCTGAAAGGGCTGGTCCAGTTCCCGGTCAGGGCACATGCCTGGGTTGTGGGCTGTGAGAGGCAACCCATAGATGTTTCTCTCCCTCTTTTACTCCCTCTCTTCCCCTCTTCCTAAAAATAAATAAATCTTTTTTTTAAAGTAAGAAAGCTTTTAAAAATATAAGAAGATATTTTCATGATTTTGGAGTAAGTGAAGATTTCTTAAAGAAGACAAAAGAAACCAACATTTAAGGTTAAAGTCGATTAAATATTTCAATAAAATTTTAAAATTCTACTTAACAAAAGACATTTTTAAGAAAATAAAATCCCCACAGTGGAAGAAGATACTTTCAATGCATGTAACACATGGGGGACTTGTATCTAGAATTGAAAGATACACTTATTTAAATAAAAACAGATATAACCCAATAGAACATTGGACATGAGGCCTGAATGGACATTCCACAAAATAGCCAGTAACATAAAAGAGTTCTTAACTCCATCAGTAATGGGGTAAATGCAAAGGGAAACCGCAGCGAGCTACCGTTACACCCCACCAGAATGGCTGGAATTACAAGGACTGAACTGCCCACTGCCGGAGGTGTGGGGCCGTGAAAGTCTCTGTGCACGGCTGATAGAAGCATAAACTTCTGCAACCAACTCGGCGACCTCTTGGCATCATCTCCTGGGGCTGGGTATACGCTCCACAGTCCAACAGTTTCCTTTCTTAGTATCTGTCCAACCAAGACACATCTAAAGACATGCACAGGAATGTGTAAAACATTATTCATCACTCTTCAAAACTGGGGTCAATCCAAATGTCTGTCAACAGTTGAATTGTGGTATAGTCACACCAAGGGGTATTATGCAGCAATGACAATGAATGAATTACTACATGTTACAATACGGAAGAATCTCATCAATATAATGTGGAATGAAAGAAGCCAGGCACATGGGAGATGAGTATATCTTCCATGATTTCATGTATATAAAGTTCCCCAAAATGCACTCTGGTATTAGAAATCAAATTAATGGTTACCTTTGAGGAGGAGGAAGAGGGTAGTGGTGAAGAGCAGGGCACAAGAGAAACTTTCAGAATATTGGTATTGTGCTATTTTTTTTTTATTTGGGTGGTGGTCACATGGGTGTGTCCACTTTCACTAAGGCGTAGTTTCGAGATTAGTGCAACTTTCTGTAAGTATATTCTTCTTAAATTAAAATGGTAAATATTTATACATATATGGTTGATAGTAAATGCATAGTAATATTAAAGCTAGAAGAATATAAACCAAGTTACGAATAGCCATTAATAGCAATGAGTTTAGAGAATTATCACTTCCCATGTTATGTATTTCTGTTCTGTGTACACTTTTTATAGTGAGAACGAATGTGTGTTTTAATCAGGAAAAAAACATGGAAAAATAAATCAGTAACAACAAAAGACTACAGTCCTTTCTATAGTACCTACAGTCCTTTTTATAGTGGGCAGATGAGAACTTTGCCGTGTGACGAGTAGGTTCCACAAATATAGAAAACATGTTAGTTTTATCATGGTGTAGGAACCTTTGTTTGAAAAGAAAAGAAAACTTCCTGGTAATAGAACCCCAGGCTGGTGTGTGAGCTGCAGTTTTCCAGCTGCCCGCAGTTCTGCCTCATTGCGTGGGGATGTGTTTCACTGAACACTAAAGCATAGCTCCAGACAAAACCAAAAACGTACAAAGCAGGAGAGTTCTCAAATCACCTCCACAGCTGTGAAAACCAGGCCTATCACAACTTACCAGTGAGTCTGGCATGATTAAGGAAGGTAATCCAGCATGCTTTTTAAAAATGGAAGTTATGGTACAAACGCAAAATATTATTTGAAACTTGATTATGGCACTTGGGGGATGTGAATTTCCCTGAGCATTAAGAACCAGCACAGAGAACTCAGTGATTTTAAGAAAACTATGGATTTCTAGACTCTATGGCCTGGCAGGGGCACAAGTGTTCGTTAAGACGTGCCGTCCTTTACTTTGGTCGTTTCTGAAACCTTGTTTCACACAGCTCTGCTCTACAGCATCACTGCTTTCCCTGGGATGGCCCTCGGCTGTGTCGCCAGGGTTTCCAGTTTATCTATGTTGTTAAGATCAGGTCTAAGGTGTTCACACACGTGAAATATTACCATAAAGTGTCACCTTAACTTTGGGATAGCATTCTCCGGAAGCAAGTTCTTTGGGACACTAGTCTCATGAATTTGCTGTTGAAATAAAGCTTGGAAACAGCTATAGCTCCTCGCTTTTGGAAAGTGACCATGCACCAGAGTGTATCACACCCTGAGGCAGTAATTGATCTCTTTGGACTTTTTTAACCCCAAATATCCCAAACTTCTTTGACCAAAGTTATAGGTATTGATATCATACAGAACTAATGTTGCATGGAACATTATTTCAGAAACCCTAAATCAAAACCAAAGCATCCCACCAGCCAAGGGTAATAGGTAAGGAGCTCATTCCCAATATGTAATTCCTAATTATAGAAAAGTCCATATGCAGATGTCTCGATTTCTCCCTCCATACATGGAGAGTTCAGCCTTGTGATGTGCAAGCGTTTTGATTCAGAATGCACTTTGTCGTCATCACTAAACTGCATTAGCGTGGTAAGAACAGGAAGAGCTGCCCATAGTGTTAATTAAGTACAGCAGTGGCCTAGATGCAGGTGAATGTGATTCCCACTTGTAGTCACGTTGGTGACCTCAGACACTAACTAGCAGGTGCATTTCAGTGTCCTCATCTACAAAATAGAGACTGTAGTAATGTAATCTTCATAAAGCTGTTATGAATCTTACCAATACCACATACACAGTGCTTAGTACAACACCAAATCTATGTTAGAGCCCATTTAAGTGTCTCATTTGGATATCAAGTAAGCACATTACAATATCAATGTTCAAATGAGTTTCACCTTTAAAGCAGTCACCATGACAAGCTATACAGTTAAGCCAGTGATACTGATATTTTTGAAATACTGTTTTTGGAAGGTAAGTAATGGGAAAGAGAGTAAGCTTTTGACTAAACATGGATAAATTCAAGTTTGGTGTGATGTGTGAGAAACATTTTCCTAAGAAAACAACTGAATTCAATGAAACATTTGATGTAGGCCCTGCATATGCAAACCCATGGATTAATACTATATGCTGTGTGATGGTTAATTTTTAAAAACTAGAGAAGAAGTTCTACCTTGAGACTACAACATAGAAATCCTGCCTGAGTTTCCAGCCTGCTGGTCTACCCTCAAGCTTCAGCGGTGCTGCATTCTCAGGACTGCAGGAGTCAATTCAATAACTCCAATCTCTGTCTCTCGCTCTCTCCTTACACACACACACACACACACACACACACACACACACGCTAGTGGTTCTCTTTCTCTGGAGACCCCTGATACCTGTGGTAAGGGATGAAAAGATGAATTATGACTCTGTTGGACCAGTATTTACACTACCTTTGCAAATAAAATAATTTAAGCTCTGGCTGGAGGTGCTCAGCGGATTGAGCAGGGGCCTGTGAACCAAGGGGTCGCTGGTTCAATTCCCAGTCAGGGCACATGCTGGGGTTGCAGGCCGGGTCCCCAGGAGGGGGCACGTGAGAGGCAACCACACACTGATGTTTCTCCTTCCCTTCCCCTCTCTCTTAAAATAAATAAAATTTTAAAAAATAATAAAATAAAAAAATTTTTAAATAATTTACTAATTCCTTGTTTTTTTTGGTCTGAGTGCCCATTATGAAGGAGACATTTTGTAAGGAACTTGAACAGACATTATCTAATTTAAGCCTGATAAGGATCCAACAAATTAAATAGTAGTAGAGCTTAAATTATTATAAATTACAGTTTACAAATTGCTTTACAGAACATAGCACCCTAAAAGGAGGAGGACAGATAGAAATATTTCAGAAATAAAACAGGATGTAGGGAAATGTGAAAATAAAAAAAATAAGTACAAAAAAAGAAATTACTCTGAAAATGTATTGTCATTTACTCAGGTAATATTTTGAGTTATCTTGACCTAAACCTAATTAGCTTTTTCCAAAGAAAGTTTGATTTTGGTATAGTGAAATAAAGCACACACTTCCCTGATTACTCAGATCACCACTATCCTGCACCATATACATGAAAATTAAATGTAAGTATGTGTACTGAGAAAAGTATGGAATATACTGAGACTCATAAAACATGGCTTTACTTTCAGATCCAGTGATTACTCGGGGACCTTAGCCTCAGTTTTTCTTATCTATAAAATAGAAATAAGAGAAGCACCTCACAGGTATACTGCGAAGATCAAATTAAATACCATTGTTTTAAAGAACTCTGTAAATTATACAAGAATGTGCAAGTACCTGTTCTTTTTGTTAATTTGAACTTCCTAGATATTACATTTTCTTTTGTCCCACCAGGTACTTATTACAGCAGAGATGGGGAAAGGGTCAAGTCGAGGCACATGTATAAAGGACCCACAGACAAAGACCACGGGGTGGGGGAGAATTGAAAGTGGAAGGTGGGAGCGGGTAAGGCGTAGGAGAGAAATGGGCAGAAAATGAGGACCACTGTAATTGAACATCAATAAAAAGTAAAAAAACTAAAGAATTTCAAAAACTAATGCTCTGAGCTTTGTTCATGGAACTTTTGGAAATAGAAATTATAATCATCAAAATTAAAATCTCTGCGAATGGGCTAAATAGTAAATTTGAAAAAGCTCAGTAACTTCTGGATAGGTATGATGAAATTACCCAGAATGGACCACAGGCATATCCGGAGACTTTTTTAAACGAGAGGAGCCAGGAAAGATGGAGAACTGGGTGAGGAAGCGCAGCATAGGACCAGAGCTGGAGGAGGAGAGGCGAGAGAAGGTGCCTAAGAAGCAACATTCTGCGAGGCCAGGCTGAAGGATTTTTAAAAGCTAATGAGAGGCATTGAAAAGCAAACGGAGAAAACACAATGTTCTGAGTAAATTAACAGAACGTGACACCTAGACTCGTGGTAACACTTCGTAACCTGCCAAAGACCCCCAGAATAGGTTTTTATATCATATAAAAGCTATTTTGAGCTAATCACAGACTGAAATGAATGTATTTTCTTGTAATCAGGAAAGTGGAAATAATAACCTGCTGTGTGATACATTTCATTGTTATTTTTAAAGCACTTGGAGTTTTCTTGTGTTTTGTTTTTCTCCCGCTCTCCTTCTCTCTCTCTCTGCATCAGGCCAATTCATTACCTGCTGGAACTCAGACCACAAAGCGTTCTGCCAACTATTTATGTGCTTTCCTTACTTAGGTAAAGTAAATCCCATACTTTCTCAGTGGGGTTAAGGTCAAGACTCGGAGGGAGCCACTCCTTCCTAATTAGTTCCCCAGACTCCTCTCTGTTTCCCCCCTTAAAACGGCCACAACAGTCTAGGAAAATGTTTGTAGTCGTAATCCTCCTGATAAATGAATCCTAGATCAAGCAGCTGGTTTCCAGAAGGGACTCCTCGCTGTGCTGCAATTAGGCTGAAGATGAACTCCAGTAGTTCGGGTCACAGCTGAAGTGGTGGAGGGGACAGTACTTGCCTCTGAGCTCCACTGTGTGTGATGTGCTCACCCAAGAGGTGCCTGCTTCTGCCCTCCACAGCCCTCGCCCTCAATATCAATTTTCTTGTTAGTCGATGAGAAAATATACTTCCTGACGGGAATGCACGTGAGGGTTCTCTACTGGTGATTCCCTGGATGCTGGGGTGGGGGTGGGATGGGGGGAGTAGGATGCATGCTTTCAAAGAGTAATGGCAATTTTATACCCATCCCAGAAATCTTGAAAGTCACTTTCTATTTAAATAATTCACTTAATTTCTGGCCTACTGAATAATCATCTATTAACAATTAGTGGCACCATATCTGGTTCAGATTTTGCAGATAAAACCATCCTAAAGGGAAATATTTATAAATAAAAAGTTGTATCTCAAACTAAGAAAAGTGACACATGGTAAATGAGAACATCACATCTTAAATAATATAAACAATGGCACTTTAATACACACACACACACACACAAATGCACACGATTTTTACCTGAGCACTCACTGAACATAAAGATTTCAGGCTTTTCTGTAAATTGTTTAGATGTATTTTCCCTCTGGTTCTTCTAGGACAGCAACAACCTTGACCTCGTGTTCCATGTGACAGTGCAGTCCTTCAGCATTTGGAACTGTCGGTGATGTTACGCCAACTCCGAAGCTGATTTGTGTTTTGCCAGGAGGCGATGTTAACTTCTCTGCTCCCCGGGCCTCTAATAAGAAACAGACCTTTCCATGAGACTACTACGATTCCAAATCTCCTTTCATTTCAGGCAAAAGATTTCTTATACATAGAAAATAGTGTAAAAAATAGGAGAGAGAATAAAGATTGTTTTCAAGGTAACCGAAATGATTTAGCACCATTAGACCTACTCGAAGAAAACGTGTAAGAATACAGTTTAGGCAGGAAAAATAATCCCGTAGGTACTGACACATAAGACAAGCAAAAGAAAGTGGTAAACATGTCTGTCAACAACATATAAGAACATATAAGGTAATAATGACATCCCGTGGTATTTAAAAGAGTAAAATTAAAGTGCATGATAACAATAAAATATAAGGGAAAGAAACGTATAAATGGAGTAGAATGGTTTAAAGTCATACCGAAGCGGGGCTTGTCCCCGGAATGCAAGGTTAGTTTGACACTCTAAAGTTAAATAATGCTTGGTGATTGCTGGGGGGAGGGGGGTAGAAGGGGACTAAATGGTAATGGAAAAAATAAAACAAAGATCACATATTTAAAAAATAAATATACTTAAATAATGCAATACACTACACTTAAAGATTAAAGAATGAAAATGACGAGCTTCTCAGCGGATAGAGGAAAAGATTATAATCCAATAGAATTCCACGTTATGTCATGCTTTGAAAGACATTCTTTCAGCAAACTAGAGATGGAAAGGAGTTCTCCTAATCGTATACAGGAGTTTACAGACAGCTACAGCACATGTCATACACAGTGGCGAAATGTTGGACCTTGTCCGTTTGAGGTGGGGAAGAGGACCCCCACTCTCACTGCTACTGTTCACTGATGCACTGGCGATCCTCACCAACTCCATAACGCAAGAAAATGAAGTAATTACAGTGACCAAAAGTGAAAAAAGCAAAGCTGTCATTATCTGAAGTTGATATAATTGCATAGATTGAAAATCCAAAAGAACCATTGATAAATTAGCTCCCAGAGGCCATCTGTGTTCTTTACCTCATGGCTCCCTCTATCTTTAAAACCAGCAACCAAGAGTGTCCCTAACATCATATCCCTCCGGTGCTTCAAGTCTCTTTCATTAGGAAGAGCCAGGTCAGGTTTAAGCGTTCACCTAATTAGGCCAGGCCCACCTGGGATAATCTATTCTCACAGTCAACTGTGCCACATATAACCTAACCTAGTCATTGGAGTCACTGTCCCATCATAATCACATAAAGAGTGTGTATAACACCCTGGCTGGCATAGCTCAGTGGATTGAGTGTGGGCTGCGAACCAAAGCATCGCAGGTTCGATTCCCAGTCAGGGCACATGCCTGGGTTGCAGGCCACAGCCCCCAGCAACTGCGTATTGATGTGTGTGTGTGTGTCTCTCTCTCTCTTTCTCCCTCCCTTCCCTCTCTAAAAATAAATAAATAAAATCTTTTTAAAAAAAACCTCATTTAAAAAAAAAGAAAGAATGTGTATACCAGGGTGTAGGGAACTTGGGGGCCACGTTAGAATTCTGCCTATCATGACAACTACTTTGCCCCACTTGTTTAGGATTAAGCTAGAGTTTTGAGTTTTCTATTTTTTATTTATATTTTAGCTCATAGTATGGACTAGACTTTTATGAGGTTATGTACATTAGCTTACTTAATGTCCTAACAATGCTACAAAGTAGGTGCTATTATCCCCAGTTTATAGATAAAAATATTGAATTTTAGATTCACAACATAATTTTTCTGGGTTTACCCACATAGAAACAGGAAAGCAGAGATTCAAACCAACCCCAGTCCACCTTCAGAGTCCTTCTTAACTGCTAAGCTAAATGGTATTATTTTGCCAGTGTTCATATTTGTGGTCTGTGAAGGAAGCCTTCCTCTCATCCTCAGCTGGTCATGCCCACTGGAGTCTGTTCTCATAATAAGTGCTTATTAGTCTTACTGTTCTGTTGTCATAAGCTTCCTTCCACACATTTGTCTTTGAATTTGTGGATTTCCCTGCACATCTTTCCTACTGGCTATTTGATTTACATAATTATATCATTCAAACAAAACCTTCTAAACCTCAGTGAGAGTATGTAATCACTTCTAATAACAAATTTATCTTATTTATACTTTTATACAAAATTTTAAGATATAGAACACAGAAAATTTTAAAATTCAGTTTAATTTTTAGTGTCCCACTAGATTCATGTTACAATCCTTTGAGTTGTGACCCACTGTCCCAATGACTGTTACTGCATAACAAATCACCACAAACCAGTGGCACAAAATAACAACCATTGCATTATGCTCAGGGATTCTGTAGGTCAGGACTTTAGATGGAGCGCAGCAGGGGTGGCATGTCTCTGGTGTGCCATGTCTGGGCAACAGCTGGGGAGATTCAGATGATGGAATGGTGCAAATGCATTCGGTCTGGAGGAATCTGGAGGCTTCTTCACTCAATGTCCAAATCCTGTGCTAGGCTTGGCTGAGCTGGGGCTGTGCACAAGAACATCTACCTGTAGCCTCTCACTGGGTCTTAGGCTTCTCCCAGCATAGCGTCTGTGTTCCCAGAGGGGGCTCCCTGAGAAGGTGTGACCAGAAAGGATGCATCATCCAAGACCTAAGCAGAAGCTGCAGAGCCCAGAGCTGCTTCTGATGGACGCTCATAAGTCAAAAAGTCACTTCTGCTGCATTCTCTTGGTTACAGCAAGTCACTAAGGCTGGCCTGGATTCGAGGGGAGGAGAATTATACTCCATCTATCAATGGGAAGGGGACAAGGACATATTGCAGAAGAGTACCTGGGATGAGAGACATTGTGGCATCCCTCTTTAGAAGATATGATCTACTACATCCACTATTTGATTCTCCGTTGATTCATGACACAAGTTTTTACATGCAATCTGTTTAGGGTTGAATTGTACCCCCCAAAAAAGATGTTAAAGTCGTAGTCCCTTATTTAGAAATAAGGTCTTTGCAGGTTAATCAGGTTAAGATGAGGTCATTGCAGTGGACCTTGCATCCAATACAACTGGTACTCTTAAAGAAGAGGAGAGAGACACAGAGAGGAGAATGCCATGTGCAGACACAGTCACACACAGAGGAGACGTCCCGAGGAGATGGAGGTAGGGGTTGGAGTGAGGCAGCCACAAGCCAAAGAATGCCTGGGCCACCGGGAGCTGGAAGAGGCCAGGTTAGGTTCTCCCCTAGGTCCTTCGGACACCTTCGAGGTGTGGCCCTGAAGACACCTTAACTTTGGAATTTCCACCTCCAGAACCACGAGAGAATAAAAGCATGGGGTTTTAAGACACTCAGTTTCTGGTACTTGGTCTCAGCAGCCCTGGGAAAGTAATACAAAATCCCCCCAGTTTTTAGCACAAATACTATACACACCATTCTACAACTTGCTTTTTTTTTTTCATTTATATGTGCTTATATTTCATTATATTCAAATGTAAATTTTGCTTTACTTCTTCCTAACATTTTTTTCATCTGAAGACATAAATATTGTTACCAACTCACTTCCTGAACACTTGGACTTGGTGAACACAGGATCAATTCTTTCCAGGCCCAGTTCTGTCCTCTGTTTTTCTCTGCAGGATTTTGTTAAATGGTCCTCCCTTAGCATGTTTCTTCTTCCCACTTGGATCATGAGCTGTCAAATTTGTATGGCTGCAAGAAACAAAATCAAGCTATTTTCCTGTCCCACTTTGGAGAAATCTTCATTATTCACCCCATTTTATATCCCGTCAGCTGAGCCAGTTCTGTGTGTTCTCTAAAGGGCTACTGCTCACAACCCAGCTTCTGGTGCCAACACCTCAGTTAGAACTCTTTTGCTTCAAGTAGTAGGATGTAACTTGAACTAGACTCAGTAGCTTGTTACCAGGATACAGGAGTGTCCTATGGAACTAAGACTCACAGGGATTTTAAGCAAGACCCAGAAATACACAAGGAAGCCAGAAAGTACTCTCACATTTATTTTTTCTCTGTGCGTGTTATGTAGGCTGCTTGCTCTATGTAGCCTGGTATTCTCTGCTTCCTTGTCCCATCCTGGAAGACAGCCATGCCTCAGCTCCTGGGATCACTTGGCTGCAATTCCAGTTGCATGCAGAGGTGAATTCTGTCTCTAAATCCCAATTCCAAATTACTGACTGAGAGAACCTGACCGGTTCAGTTTGGTTCGGGAGGCCATTCCAGGTCTAAGCAACTGCAGCCAAGGGGAGAGTCACAAACAGAGTCCGTGGCAGGAGAGGGCACATCTGAGAAAGGGTGAGAGGAAAAGGGCTTAAATGTCATAGTCCATAGGAAACAACATGACACATCTTTTTAGACTTTCTTTTCATTCAAAAGTTACCTGTCACCTCACACCTGTAAGAATGGCTATTATCACCAAGATAAGACAAGTAATAACAAGTGTTGGAGAGATTGTGTAGAAAAAGGAACTGTCATTCACTGCCGAGGGGAATGTAAACTGGTACAGCCACTGCGGAAAACAGCGTGGAAGTTCCTTTAAAAGTTAAGAATAAGCCCTGGCTGGTGTAGCTCAGTGGATTGAGCGTGGGCTGCAAACCCGGCATCGCAGGTTCGATTCCCAGTCAGGGCACATGCCTAGGTTGCAGGCCATGTCCCCCAGCAACCGCACATTGATGTTTCTCTCCCTCTCTCTCTCTCTCTCTCTCTCTCTCTCTCTCTCTCTCTCCTTCCCTTCCCTCTCTAAAAATAAATAAATAAAATCTTTAAAAAAAAGTTAAGAATAAATATGTGACCTAGTAACCCCCCTTCTAGGTATCTACCCCAACAATTTGAAAACATTTACTCCCAAAGGTATTTGCACCCTTACATATATTGCAACATTATTCCCAGCAGCCAAGACATGGAGACAATGGAACTTCCTTCAACAGAGGACCAGATAAAGAAGATGTGGTCCCTGTGCACAGTGGGATACTTCTCAGCCGTGAGAAAACGTGGAGCGCTGCCATTTGCGACACTGTGGAAGAATCTTGAGACTATCACGCTCAATGAAATGTCAGTGAGGAAAAGCTCAGTACCATATTATTTCACTAATAAGTGGGCTATGAAACTAAAACTCATAGACACAGGCAACAGCACGGTAGTTACCGGAGAAAAGGGGAGTGGAGGGAAGGTAGCAAAGGGTAAAGGGGGTCAGATATATGATAAAAGGAGATTTGTGCATTGGTGGGCACACGATACAATACGCAGATGATGGACCATGGAACTGTACCCCTGAAACATATATAATTTTGTTAACCAATGTCACCCCAATACATTTAACTTAAATAAATAAATAGAAATAGAAAGAAATCAACAAAAAAAGACATTTTTATGTGCATTAGTTTGGGGGTATTGTGTACTGTACTAGTTCAGCGTTACAAAAGTCTGAGAACAGAGTGAAATAAAGAAGAGATTTGGAACTAGAGTACAGGTATCTTTGAATGTTATAAGTATTAATAATTTTTTCTCTGAGGCAAAACACCCCTGTCCAAGATTGAAGAAACAGATCTATAATAAATGCTCACTGAATTTAAATTAATTAAATCTTCAAAATTCACCCTGCCTATGGGGGGATAAAAAGTTACGTTTCAGCCTCTTTTCTCCCTGGGTCTCTCCCTTTTGTTTCTTTCTTCTCAGCAGCACCCAGCCACCCTGGCTTCTTGCTTCTCCCTGATTGCCCTAGAACTTCAGATTCCCATTGCTCGCCCTCTGTCCTCTGTGGTCTTGGTGCCAGCCTTTGTCTGCATGTAGGCGGTGGCTGTGGAGGGAGAAGGAGGAGCCTGAGAATGGGGGAACATCACACTTATCAGCACCTTCTTCCTAAAGGATAGTCATATACATAAAAGGAATTCAGGCGAGCAAAGTTCCTCCATCTGTTACATCTGTTTACTTATTTGCCCTTGATGTTCACTCTCTGTCTTCTCAAAAATGATTGGAGGCACGTCCCCTCATCTCCACACCTTCATCCTTGCTCCTTCTTTCTGTACTTTTCCTCTGTAGGACCATGTGCAACGCTGGCCTTAAATGCTTACACTTAGTCTTAACCCTTCCAGGAGCTGTGGATCCCATTAACGCTCCCCAGTTCTGAACATTATTTCCTGCCCTGCCTTTGAACCTCCAACTTCGCATTTGAGGAAGATAATGGGAAACCTTATGGTGTCTTGGATGGGGTTCTCTGGAGACTCTGAGCTGGAGAATTGCGTGCAGGTTTGCAGGTGAGACTCCTGTAAGGACATCTAGCTCTGCAGCGTGAGAAGCCCACCCTGAAAACAGTTGCAACTGAGGCCTCAGCCTACTCTGCAACATGCTATAGACATGGGGTGGCTCTTCAGAGTCATCCAAGATTGCAACCAGGGAGCTAGGTTCTTGTGCTCCTCAATCAGCCAATCATTAACCATGAGACATCCTCTGGAAGGGGGCGTAACCTTGGCCAAAGCAGTTTCTTAACAGCCAAGGGCGATTCTCAGTGAGGGTTGCAGCTGTGAGCTGTCAAGGCTGATGCCCCTGCCTCTGAAGATGAGAGCAGTGACCATGAAGAATGGATCTTGCAGAGCACCAGAGGTGCCATTATATATATAGTATCACAGGATGGTCGGTGACCTGAAAATCGGGAGATGTGTGCTTTGGTCCTGGCACTGCCAAAACTGTGCATCCTTAGACAGATTACTTGATCTCTATGGACCCGTGTTGCCTCAGTGATAAAATAAGAGGATTGCAGAACAGTTCATGGGTATCTGCTCTTAGAGCAGCAATCCCACATGAACATAGAGGACAAGGGACATAGTTACAGTAATGAGACATTCCACACTCAGGAGGTACTTTATAGCACTGACAAAGGTAACAAAAAGCAGGTTGCATAAGAGGTATGTTGGAGATAAATCACACAAAACAAAATCATGTACAAAACATAATTATGTGTTAGTGTCTGGAAGGGCCGACGCCAAAGTAATATCAGTAATTATCACCAGGAAGGTTCCAGAATTGAGGTAGAGCAGGATAGGGGAGGAAGGAAAATGAATTCTTTCACGTTATGTAACATGCATTTTTAATAGACACACGTTAGTTTTGAAATGACAAATAAGAAGAAAGTATCAAGTAGTTTCACATAAGGTGACTGAATGTGAGCTCTGAGATTCCAACTCTGAAATTCCGTGATCTTACGGCCACTCCTCTATTTTTCCTCCACCTCCCTTCCCGGGACAGCTAGCCACCGAAATACCGGTAATCCTAACATTCCGAACAGGATGGGGAGTTGACCTTGGCAGCAGATCCAGCCAGAAGTGATAGAGGGGGTGAGAAACGAGAAACAGAAATAATCTTAACAGCGACTGCCTCTCAGATTTAAACGTGTTAGCTTAGGAAACCTTAAAAACCACTGGGCTGATATGTCCCCTCCACTGAACTGTAGTTTTGGTTCAGTAGATGGAGCAGTAGCAAGACGTATGAAAATGGGAACGGCTTCACCTACAAGTTTGCTGATTCACACAGGTCTTTGAGAAAGAGCTTGGACTGTTAATATAGAAAGGAACATTCAGCCCCAAAATGTGATTACTATCTTGGTAGTAATATTTAAATATGTGTAAATTCTTCTCACCACACATTCTTGATTTCCACCCTTTAGAAAATAAGCTGTTAAAATGCTGCAGTTAAAATCATTGTTGTACATCACCCCTGAAGTACCCTAAAAATGAAACATTTTGAAGAGTTTATGCATGCACCAAATAATATTTCTAACGTTTAAATGCTAAAGCCCTCTCACACTTAAGCAGGCACAGTGTGGAAATTCCCCTTTAACTACTTTGCTAATGTACAGAATGTCGTAATACTCTCCAAAAATGAAGCCAAAGACGGGAGGACTGCCTCTTCTCTCTCTGCCAGAATGGGAATGTTTAGGGCAGAAGGCTCCTTAAAGTGAAGAAAAGGGTCAGACCCAATTAAAACTGCAAAGGAAACTTCGCAAGAACGAATGCCATTAGCCCAAACTGGAATGTGGCCAAAACACAGGGTAATACTTCAACTCTCAGAAAAAGTGCCAGGGGGATATTTAACAGCTGCAGGTGGCCCAGTGTGTTCTCCCAAGTCTCATCAGAAAAGTCATTTACAGCAACAATATTCACCAAGGTAAAGTAATATTACTTGACAAATTGCATATTCAATTACTGTGTTTAAACCCTGACATTTGTCAGGTATCAGTTGAAACTGTTTCTCAATAGGACAATAAACAGACAAATGCCACGCTTCTGTTATTAAGCAAGCTTAGCGCACAGGAAACAATTGTTGTTGAAGTCTAGCATCGGCCTTTCCTTAATGAAAAACCAATTATTATTTTGTCCAGTAAACTGAGCCTTGATATATACATGGTCTCAATTTTCCTTCAATATTTTAGAAATTTTAGGAAATCCTCACCAAAATTTTATTCCCCACAATATTTTTCCACTATAGGAAAAATACTTTATATGACTTCAATCAGTTTTATATTTTTCCATAATCTTCCTGAGAATAAGCCTGATGACTTTTAAAAAGTCTCAATTCATATTGTGCAGTATTATATAATATTTTCTTATTTTTGTTCTTGATTTATTTAAAATTTAATTTATATTGTTTTACTTTTTTGAAATGTTTTCACTTTTATTGAGACATAACTGGCATATATCATTGTATCAGTTTACGGCAAACAGCACGATGGTTTGATTTGCATATATTGTGAAATGATTACAACAGTAAGTTCAGCTGACATGCCTCTTCTCATACAGGCACAATAAAAACAAAAGAAAGGAAGGGGAAAAATTTTCCCATTAAGAAATCAGGGTTTGCTCCCTTAACCACTTTCCTATGTGTCATACAGCTGTAGCTGCCCCGTTGTGCGTCCCATTCCCCGCTCTCGCGTACCGTATGCTGGAAGTTGGGCCCTTTTGAACACTGTCTTCTAACTTCCTCTGCCCCCGACCCCCACTCTCTGCCTCTGACCTCTTGTTTCTCTAAGTTTGTTTGTTTGTTTAAGATTACACATATAAGTGAGATTATACAGTATTTGTCTTTCTCAGATGTATTTCACTTGGCATAATGCCTTTCAGAGCCATCCATGTTGTCACAAATGGTTGGATTTCCTCTTTTTTAATGGCTGAATAATATTCCCGTATATATCATATATATAATATATGTGATATATATATCATATATATCATATATGATATATATATCACATATATTATATATATGATATATATCATATATATTATATATATATGATATATATATATATATATCACAACTTCTTTATCCGTTCATCTGCCTTAGGCTGTTGCCAATATCTTCATCCCTTTACTTCTCTTTAAATCTCTGTCTCTCTACCTCCTCCCTCCCTCTCTCCCTCTTCTCCCCCCTAGGGCTGTAAGAGAAACACTTTGTGAACTTCGATAGAGAGGTGATGGAAAATGCAGGCCTGTTAAGTGACATAACACATCCATTCTTGAATCCTGCAAAGGATATTATGTGAGCAAATGCACAGAGTGAAACCTAAAAAACGTTTGTTTTAAAACGTTGAATGCTTGAGAGCTCTGCTTTTACCTGCTGTGATTTAAAAGGCTAGAGGCCTCATTTTGAGCCACTAAAATTCAAAGTGACAGAAACCTACAAATTTTTATTGCTGTGCATTTAATAAAATTTACATTTACAAGCTGTCAGTTTGAAATGTGGAATAACTGGCACTTTCACATTCAGACTAGCAGATTTGGTTGTGTTTGGGGTTCATTACTACCTACTTACACGTTCCTTAAATAGTCAGAATAATCCTTCAATCTAGGACTTTTGATATCTCTTAATTCAACACTGCACAAAACCACCATTGAGTCTGCAGTAAGGTCAACAAAAGGAATTTATTGTGCTCCCATAAAGCAAGGCGTAATTAAGAGCCCCCTTTCTGCTTGTTTTAATGTGCTAATACGAGAACATTAGAACCAAGGAGCGGCCAATTGCTAGGTGTCTGCAGCAGCTGCCTCGGTTTTTGGTAATTTACTTACTCAATTATGTCGACTCTCTTAAATCCACAACACTGGTGGGTGGTAAGTTAGAGGGATAATAAAAAACACGGAGTAGGAAACGCCTTTAATGCATGTTTTATGTGCATCTTGGGTAACGTGTTCTTGTTTGTTTGCTTTTGAGAACAAGAATTAAAGATTGTAACGCCAGGAAACTCAGCGCAGGAATAAGCGCGCACGGGTTTAAGACCCCCTCTAAAAATCATGAGATGTCTAATAACCCTACGATGACGTGGTCTGTTCTGAAAAAGAATGTCAAACCAAATGTTTGACTCAGGATTACAAAAACAGATTATCTAATGGCTTCCAAAGGGGAAATACGAGAAGGACCGTTCATAAAGTTTCCTAATAGTAATAAATTATACACACTTCCTGACTCTCCACGTAAACGGAAGGACAAGGAGAGACTCTGCGGTGCAGGATGCGTGCTCAGAGCTTCGGGAGGGCCGCACTCTCATCAAATGTCTGCAAACGCTTCGCCACACGAACCTGACATTCCTCTCAAGTAAGCACCAGAAAACTGCTCACGGCACCTGTAAAATATCGAATTTTTCTTAATATTTAAAGAAGCTTGGAATGCCAACGTCACAGTCTCATTTCTTTAGAATGCGTCTGTTTTGCATGCAGGTCAAAATACACACTGGGTCAAAGGGCCCAAAGTGGAAAAGTCACCCTGATTCACCTTGCCACTGTTCAAATATGAAAAATTAAACTGCTGGATGAAATGCAAATTACTGACTTAACCTTGAATATGCAAATGACCTCACTTCAGATTTCATTTAAATTATCTGTATAACTGTGGCATTCATGTAAAAGGGCAACTGAAAAATGCCGATATAATTTGAGAGCTGGCGAAGAGGTTAAGCGATTCTCTTCAAATGTCCAAATTAATGTAGTATTCATCATCCATTTTCTTTTCAATTAAAGTCCCCCCAGATGTCTTTGATAAATCAAATAATCTCCATTTGGCAGCTCAAAAAATGCAGAAAAATTTATAAATATATTAATCTACAAATTCAATATGTTAAATTTTCCTCCTCAGAACTTTTTACCTTCTCTTAGACAAGGCGGCATAGTTACAAACGACAGAGAACAAAACACCCCGCCCTACTTTGTGTAGTCACCTTTCAGTGATTGTACGTGAAATCATTTTTATCTTTTGCCCCAAACAGAAAACTTTTTCATTTTTGTTTCAAGGGAATTGAAGGTATAAAATATTATATTATACCCAATTAAGTCCTATGCAATGTTATATTCAGTAATACAGGCCCCTTTCTAAGTTTTCAAAAGCAATTTATGCCTCATTTTTCTTTTTAGTTGCCAGAAGTGAATTAAAAAGTTTGGAAGGGAGCCGATGAAATTTTGTTTTTAAAATGAAAAGTGAAACCTGAAAATGGTCATGAGGCTACAGAATGACAGAAAACATGTAAAAGTCATCTTTTCTCCTTTTTATTTTCCTAACAATGAAGCCACTGGACTGGGGGACCCTACTGAGTTTTCATTGCAAAGATCACTGAACTAGCTTCTCCTTGAATTCTGTGTGTTCGCAACATCCAACCCAAGCTACTGGATTCCTGAGTAAGTCTAGTCTGAAAGAGTATGCCCTGCTCAGAAAATGGAGACAAAAATAATACCTGTAACACAGTAAAATGATTTCCCCCTCTAAAAGCCAGACAACATAATCATCTTACGATAAACCTGGCAGTGACATATTCAAGATAACACATGCCAGTGGCCCATCTACTACAGTTTAGAATTTAGAAAGAGGATCTTTTGCCCTCGCTCATCAGTTCAGAGCACGCTCAGGCGAAACAGGAGTGCTTCCACGCTCACCCTCATTCTGACACTTCATTTCAACGTCTGTTTCCGTGCTAGGTTTATTGGTCTAACATGCACATTGGATATGTCAGGTCTACATTAATTAACTGCTTGTCTTCGAGATAACTGAACTCTAAGTAACTAAAATAACACCAATATTAATATAATTGTATTTACTAAGCTTCCACTACACCCTCCTGCCTGACATAAGTATTGGAATTATAAGTCAGCCAGGCCCGAACAGCAATCTTCAAGAAAATTGCTTTAAATTGGCCTTCATTAGCGCTCACGGCACTGCAAAACAACTCCAAGTGCATGCCTTATGGAAGGTAAGCCAGTAGCAATAGCTGCCTATTAAAAGGGCAGCCATTTACCTGCTCAACCAGCATTCACCACATTCTAGAAATACTATTCAACAAAGACTCTTCAACCGCGGAATAATCCTACTATTTCTAAGTATTGGAACTATTATGACCAAATTTAAAATTCCATCCTTCTATGGCATGGATGTTAATTCCAGTCTACTTTTTTTTTCAATTTTAGGGAATTGGAGATTATAATTGAACTTTAAAATTTCCTTTACATAATGTTGTTCCTGGGTTATAAAAAAAATTAGCCCCACACAGTAACAAGGAATAAAGGAACTAAAACTTTCACAGAAAACTCAGACTTATTTAGATACCAACCCCAAGAAGAAAACATATTTGCAAGGGAAGAAAAAATTTTTCAGTTTGGTAGCCTGGCTTGGAAGAGCACGCTGTTTCTTGACATCTGCATAGTAAAGCAGAGTTTAATTTCCTTGGTCAACTACCCTTTCTGAAAATCCTGCATTGGCAGACTTGGAAATGGAAGGAATTTTTCTTGGGGATTAATTCGCAGCTCTTCTTAACACTCAAAATGCTGAATATCTTCAGTACAGAAGCCAAAGAATTTGCCCCTTGGAGTTACACTTTTTAGCAAACAAATGTTAAAGAGAAATGTTTTCAGCAGGAAAAGGCCACATGAAATCTATCAGACATATGAAATAATCTGATATGAAATTGAGATACTATGACAGGTCCCTCTTGGGCTCCCTCTGGTTTACAGCTTGAAAGAGTGCCAGCATTTCATCCTTTCTATTGGCATTTCCATTTCTGAACCTCACCCCTCATTTTGTTCCAAAATATAACATTTCAAAACAGAACAGCAAAGTAAAACATTTTAGGCCTAGCAAGTAAGACCACCTTCTTGAGTGCCAGGTAATTTTTCTCAAAGTCTAATTTCATAGCCAATTCTTCCATTTCAACTTGAACCATTTAATTTAGTAAACATTTTTAATACAAGTTTCTGTGAATTCATGTCTGTTCAGCGAAACATGTATCCCTCTATTCATGTCAGTAGAGGGATACAGCTTAGAGTGGCGGCTAAAATTTGGATCTGAAAGTCAATTGATCCCAGTTCCACTATTGACTATCTGTGTAGCTGTAAGGAAGTTACTTCTATGCTCAAAGGCTGGATTTTGGTAGGAAAGATTTTCGTAATAGCAAAGGAAATCATGTCTGTAAGGCACCAGCTCAATGTCCAGAATGTGAGAAGCTCTCAGTGAAGGTAGCTGTTATCTCCATGTTTGATTTGACCATTTTTAAAAATTAAGTGAAATAGTTTTAGACCAAACTGGCCTGTCACAACTTTTAAAGCTTTGTCAATGTTCAGTCCAGATTTCAATTGCTCTGTCGTAGACTGCCTGAACACACCAGATAAAATGTAAAGACCTAGACCATTCATAAAACACTACCTGCACACCCCCCCCCCCCGCACACACACACAAAGCCAAGTTTTTTTTCCCTCCAAAATATCTGGACATCTGTTCCTATAAACAGGACATAAAGTGACAAATGGCATTTTTCACTTTTCTTCAAAGTCCTTTGCAATGTGATATTTTCCTTCTTATGCCATTTGGGTTACATGGAAATGGCATAAGAAGGACAAAGTATTTTAAACATTTATTTCAAGATTTATCTTCCAGCTGACTTCATTGTTTTTCAGAATAGCCCACTGTCAAGTCAAACTCTCAAGCTTGCTCTTTATTCTGATTCCAGACTCACACAAGTTACTTTTTTGCTAGATACTGAATCTTTAAAAAACAAAACTAAGAAAAAGTATGTATGGAAAGTAAGTGCACAGATTTTTCCCACTTCTCTTGAAAGCATACGCGATTTTTAATGTAGGTAATATAAATTAATTCTCTTCGTTACAATGCCCATCAAGACCCAGGATTGTTTACTGCTATGCCAATCTACCTGTTCTTTACTGAGATACCCATTTCAAGGGTCTAATTACCTTATTAAAATTATTTCCAACTTTAAGATTAAGACTAAAGGAGTATAGAAGTCCAAAATAAAAGCCCCAGGTGACTCATTGTTCGAGTGGGTGAGAATGATTTCAAATTCATTGGCACTAAGGAGAGAACTGGGTGCTCTGCTAAGGGAGCCAGGCGACTTTAATTTAGGTTTTATATTTATAAGACAAAGTTGGGAGGACAGCCTAGGCTAACCCATGGCAAAAAATAGACCCCCAATGTAATAAAGGAGTTGCCATGTGGTCTCTGCAAAGACTGGCTGAAGAAAGGCACCAGGAGTCAAGAGCTTCCTTCTGTCCTGGGGCCAGGGCCGCTGTGGAATGCAGTTAATGTTAGGCACAGACGACAACACAGATCTGGCCGGTTTACCCTTCACCCTCCGCTTTCTACTTGCCTCCCTCCATTTAGGGAGGTAGGGACTCCAGAAGTCAATGGGAGTTCAGGGCACGTGAGCATGTGTATAGCAAGCCCATACAGCCCAACCAGGCCCATAAAAGCCAGGAAATGAACAAGTTCAAGTTCTCATAGTGTGTTAATGTGCCCACAAATGTACCTACTTTATACATTTAACAGCTCATGTAGTAATGAAAAATGCTATGTACAACATATAGCTGCATGTGCAAGGTGGGGTAATTAATATGCCTATATGTGCTGCTTAATTGTTCCATTCCCTGTATTTTTGGTTAATGTAACACTCTGCAAATTTTTATATAAATAGTTTATATTTTATATGGAATTCCACATAAAAAAAACCAAGGGGGAATGACGAATAAGGGAAAATTCTAATGGTATTCTTGTTCAATTTCTTTAGCTTGATATTCTACCCCCCTTTTTTCCCTATAAGCTGCCAATATATTGACACACAACTTTCAATCCTAGCATGGTCACTCAGCGAGTGAATAAATAGCTGGCTTAGCAAAAGAAAACGGATAGTTCCAAATCTGTTGGAATTAACATTTCACATTTTCACTCATTTTTCAGCCAAGCCATCTTTGCAAAACAGCCAGCTATCAAGCTTGACATTTCGAAGTCCAAACATGTTTGAATTGTCAATTTGGAAACTGGGGAAGCCGGGGATTAAAAAAAAAAAAAAAAGCTGAATTTTAAAAGTTTTTGCTATTACTAGTGAGGTCTGGAGTTTTGTTGTTTTTCTGGGAGAACCCAAAGGCCGTGGAAGATGTTTCTCCGTCAATTTTTCATAAGCATTTAAGCTAAAAGGGGGGAGGTGGAAAGATGGGAGGACATGGTTTTCTTTGGGGGAAGGAAATTACAAGTCACCGCAAATAATTCACCTGGATGGGTACAGACGAGAAACACTGTTTGTGGACCACTGACAACTTCATAGCCTCCCGCCCCAGTGGGGGCCGCCCCTCTCGCTCCGTTCCGAAGCGCTGGGAAAGGGCTTTGAGAAGGAGCTGTGGAGGGCAAGTTCCAGGTGTGGGCTCGGCTCGGCGTTCGCCAGCGGCCTCCGCAGGTGGCTCTCCTTGGCAGCGAGACGCCGTGCAAACCGCCTGCTTGGGAAGCCTGACGTGACCCTCTCCGAGGCTGGCAGGAAGCGACGCCCCAGTGCTCGGCGAGGAGACTGCGGGCCCCGGGAGTCGGCTGCTGCTGGGCCCGGCTTGCTCCAGTGCTGCGCGACCCGAGTTAGGAAAAACTCGAGCCCCCACACTGTCGAGCTGCGAGACCGCGTGGCCCCCCCCCACCACCCCGAAGCTGGCAAAGGCCGCGCCTCCGGCTTGGGCGTAGGCAGAGACGTTCGTCAAAGAGCTCTGAGCCCCAGCACAGACGCGGTGCGCGGGCGCTCTCGCTCCTGCGGGGAGCTGGGGCTCCAGCGCTGCCCGGGGGCCCCGCGCGACGGGCACCGCGAGGCTCGACCCCGCGAAAGCTAGAAAGCTATCGGAAGGCCAAGGGATCAGGGGAACTGGAGCGTGAGGCCGGCGCATCGACCCTGCAGACTTCATCGCCGGGCGGCCTCGCTGGAGGAAGCGGCGTAAATGAAGGCCTGGCTCTCCACCGCTAAACTGTCAGCTCCCCGAGGGCAGGTCTTTTGTCCCCAGTGCCCGTAGCACCGTGGCTCCCACAAAGGCTGATCCAGCCAAGGCCTGGCTCCACTCCCCCCGCCTGTGCGCTCCGCAGCTCTGGGCGTCTCCCTGTGAGGTCCCTGGACCACGTGCACCAGGACCACCCGAGGGGTAGAAATGCGGATCCTGGGCCCCACCCTCAGCCACTGAAACCAAGCACACTCCCCATTGAATGTTTACGCGTGCTGAAGTGAGGGGTTTGCTGGGCCCTGACACCAACCGAGCTTTCTCCTTAGGGAAGCGCCTTCGCCCCTCTCCTGCTACCAAAGAGGGAGGTATTACCAGCTTCGCTTACTGTAGAAAGACCTGCAGCACAAAGAGAAGTGGGGGTGCACAAAGCCGGGTGCTGAAAGCGGCCCTGCGCGGCTGGGGCTCTACCTTCCAGCGCGGCGTGGGGGAGGGCGCAGCGCTGCTAAGATTTGGGAGATTCGCCGCTCTCGCTCCCGCGTATCTGAATCGGCTCCCCTCCACCTGCTCCCCACACTTCGATTGCTAGGTTCCCCGGGCTGGGAGGAAGCACCCAGCGTAGAGGGCAGAGGCAGGTTACAGCCAGCTTCACCTTCTGCTCCTGGGAAGTAGGAGGGGAAGTGGGAGTGGGGGGGCACTGCCTGGCTGGTACCCGCGTGTCGGACCAGGTGACCTCCACGAGGGCCTGGTGTGCACCCCAGCGACCCCATCCTAACCCGAACACTTCTACCTGCGGCCCCTACCCCTTTCCATCACATCGGCGCCGGACCTTCACCACCAGGGGGTTCCTCTCCACTCACTACCCGCCTACCTCCCCTCTTCCACCCACCCCACCCGCACCGAGTACGCCAGCCACTACCCGGACCAGATTTCCCGGCCTAATCTTCTCTGGTCGCGGTGCCAGCGGTTGGGAGTGGGGGTCTCCGACGAGACCCGCTCGGCTGTCCGGCACCGTCCCGAATCCGCCTTTACAGCCGTATCCCTAGCTCGTGTGCCTCGGCCTCCAGCACCCTGGACGGGCTTGGCGTTTGGGTGGGACCGTGAGTCCGTGGCAGTGGGGTGACCTTCTGACTGGAGCACTCCGGAAATAAAACTATGTCAGCGTCCTCTGCCAGCCAAGCCAAGAGCCTTAATTCACAGATCCTCATGCTCTGCTTGGGATGAAAAATAAAATAAAATAAAATAAAATAAAATAAAATAAAATAAAATAAAATAAAATAAAATAAAATAAAATAAAATAAAATAAAATAAAATAAAATAAAATAAAATAAAATAAAATAAAGCCCAGGTATTATAGGCAAAGTGTGCATCAAGGTAGTGGCTTTCTGCCACAGCGATTACCATCACGGAGGCCATTTGGGTCACAGGTGAGAAGACGCACCAACTCGGCCTGGTTTCCCGTCCCCGCGGGGTTGTGGCAGCAATTCTGTCCGCTCATCTTCGACAACACGAGGGTAACAACGCCTTCCTCTTTCCATAAATGTTGAGTGAAGCCTAGCAACTGCTGGCCACCATCATGGGCCCCAGAGGCCGCACAGAGGCGTGGTTAGAGACATGAACTGCCAGGTTCAAGCCCAGGTCCCATCGTTTGGTTAGCTGTAGGACCACAGAGAAATCCGGTGTTTGGACCTCAGTCCTCTTATCTGTAAAATGGGGGTGATGTGTCTTTCATAGAACAGATGTGACAGCTGATGCGCATAGAGAGCTTGTCCTGGTGGCGGGTCCCTAAGGAAAGCTCCTCACATCTCGAGCTGTGTCTCTCATTAGCCTGCCTCAGAGTGCAGCGCGACATCCACCCCTCCTGGCCCTGCCAACAACCTTCCCATACGGACCCAAAGGAAGGGATGCCCACGTGCAGAACAGAGGGAGAAGCCCACACCCTGGGCGCTCTCCCGGAGGCCACCCTTCGGCCCGCTGCCAACAGGACCATGAAGCAGAAAGTGCAGAGATCCCTCTCGCTATCCCAGGCCTCGGGCCCTGGCTGTGTGCGGAGGTGATCGGGAAGCACCAGGGCCACGGGGTGCGGACCAGGTGCCCCAAAACCAACCTCGGGCGCAGACTAAGAGCAGCCGGGGAAGAAGCTTCAGGTGCCACCGCAGGCCAGGACTCCGCGGCCTCCCTGCGCAGCCGAGCACTGCGCAGCCGGGCAGCAAGCGCCAAGACACCCCAGCCGTGCCTTTTCCGAAGTGCACTCCTAAGATAGCCTCATATCTGAGGGAAAGTCCAATACAAAGGTCTCTCAGCCACAAAATGTGCTTCAGTGAAATGGACTAACGTTGCACCACGGGCCTTTCAAAGGCTCTTCTGGGAAAGCTTGAAAATAAACCTCGAGCCTTCTTGTAACACGTCCCAGAAGGTCCTGCTAAGGCCCTCTCGTTCCAGGCATTTATGATCTGACTTAACAACAGGGACTTCCATTTCTCCAGCACTGTGTGCTAGGCACGTTGCCGGGCACTTTACCCGCTCCGATTCTTAATCTACAAAACAGGTGCTGAAGCCTGTGGGCCTTTTAGTGCCTTGGGGGCACACTGTATGTGGCACCTCAGATGTAAGGGGTACGAATTTCTGATCAGCATTGTCTTCCAGTGAGCCCCAGATGAATTCTGCCCTCATGCTGGCATTTTGTGAAGGACTACGTAGCAAGCGCCCTGTTCAGTCAGACCAAAATGCAGCCTGTCTGTCTCAGCCACAGACCTGAGGAATGACAATGGGAGGCTGGTGCAGCACGTTGCCCTTTATGAGTAGGCAGAGCAGCACAGGGCCGCCAAAGCCCCAGGGCCTGCAGCCTGCCTTCCAGTGGATCGCAAGAGCACACCCGGGTCATGAGTGGGCTCATTCTGCCACAATAGCTTTCAGACAAACTTCCAGCTACCCCCAGACCCCAGAGCTCTTCCTATGAGGAAATTCTGGAGTCTCTGCTAAGTGGAGATTGCTATCCTGCATAGAAGAGGTGGCAGCTGGCTCAAACAAGCTGTGCCTGTGCCAGGCCACCCAATTGCCAGTGATCCTGTCAGTCTTGAACTCAGACCCTTGCTCAAGCCCGTGTCCCTGAGCAATCAAACAGAGTCACCGGAGCGTTCACCAATCACATCATCCCCCTCTGCACTGGGCAGCGCCTCTAAGGGCAGTTTAGATACGACGAAGGAACAAAAGCTAACGATATTGAACTCTTACTGAATGCCAGACACTGAAATAAATGCTTTACATTTGTGGGTTTTTTAAATCACCTACACAAGAAGAAACTCAGGCACAAACAGATTAAGTCTAATACTTAATCTGTTTGAAGGTCTCCTGGCTAGTAAGTGGCAGACATACAGCGTCTGACTGGAGAGGCCGGGCTCCAAACTGCCCATTCTAGGCACAGTTAAAACACCGCTTTGCAGGGCTCCACGGGCGCATGGCAGCTTCTGTCTATGGCTGTTTTTAGAACCCAGGCGAAGACTGAGCCTCCTTCCTCGTGAGCCGCAGGGCATCTCTGAAGACAGCAACCATGCATCCATTGCTTATGTGCCAGGTACCAGTAATTAACCATGTATTATGTGCCACGTGGCCACATCTCTAAGCCACGCACAAGTTTTAAATCACTTAACACTCAGCACAGCCCTGGGAGGTGGGTTGTACGGCTGATCCCAATTTACAGAGGAGCACGCTCATGAGGCCTGTGTCATACAAGCTGTAAAAGCAGACTGAAGCTTCACTCCCAGGCAGTCGGGCTGTAAATGATTCTCTGCTGGAAGGGAAATTGAAGACTCCCTTGTGCAGAGGCCTCTGTGCCAATATCTACCACATCTTTCCCCCCAATTTATTTACAGGGAAGGGTGTCATATCGGATGGAGTTTCTGTACTGATATAAAGCTCCAAGCAACCTCAGGAAAAGAAGAGAGCCAGTACCCCCACACTCGGCCTCAGTCTCCAAATCAGTAAAAACGAACAGTCAATGCAGCTCTTGCCAGTTTGAGACTTATGGATCGTGCCCGGATCCTGAATGAGGAAGACCAGAAGGGCTCTCCACCTGGGCATGCCCTATCACAGGGAAAGGGAGGGCCAACTACCTCCAACGCTCTCTGCTTACTCTGGTGGCTACCAAGCCCTTTCACAAACATCCTTCCATCAAGGAAGGTGGTAGAAGGAATCTGTTATTCTTTGATTTGATAAGTAACCAAAACATAGAATCACAGTAGACATGAACTACTCTGACTTCAAGTTGGCTAAGAGATTGTGTCAAATAGGCTCCTAGTTTATCTTGATAGTTAATTGTCTTTAGTCACCCTCTGTGGAAGCCTCCAACTCATTTGCATCTGGAAAATGTATTCCCAAGACATTTCCTTTTAATCAACCAAGGCTGACTTTGGGGATAGGATGGGGTAGGTGCTCCAGAGAAGCCAGCTGCTTTAGCATTTACACAGGTTGGTGCACCCCAGCCTCATCCTCTTCCCACCCCTCCCTGGGTGAGACAGAAACAACAACAGAGGCTGAGGCAGTGAGCGAGTGGGTCCTCAGCAGACCTTGGGTGCAGGGAAAGGCAAAAGCAACACGGGAGGGAGGCAGAATGCACAGCCCATTGTGCCAGGGCCTGAGGATACACGACTCAACTCGTGGGGGTGGCACCAGGCAGACTGAGGCAGGGGCATGGCTTTGAGACGTTGGCGTGTGACTTCTCTCCTCCAGATGTCAGTTTTCCGGGTGGGTGCCGGGTCTCCTTGCCCCTCTGAGTCCGAGCTGGTGTTGTGAAAGAGGAGTGTGCTCAGAGCAGAGCACATCTGCAAACTCAGGGGCCCCTAGCGCAGTGGGCTTCGCAGCAAGGGCCCAGAGCTCTTCCACAGCCTATTCTAAACTCCTGTGTCACCCTGGGCTCAGGGCGACAGATAACTTCCAGTGACTCATCAGAACCCTCCAGGGAAGGCTATGGCTTCCTTGCTCCATTGGGGCATGTTCCTTAGCACCTGCACCCAATGCAAAGGAGTCCCAGTGAAGGTTGGCGCCTTCCCAGGGCCTGGATGAGAGGACTCCACCGATTCCTCAACCATTTCCGGAGAGGGACCTTTCACCCCTTCTTTTACAGAAGATGAATCTGAGGTTCCGTGACAGATTCCTCAGGCAGGGTTAGTAAGTTTGGAGCACACACTCACCAGGTGTACCTTTCTGCTCCCCAGAACAAATGCCCATTGGGCAACACTGGGACCCTCACACCCAGGAGATGTGCATGTCACTGTGAACCCTCTGGGAGGGACTGCATCTCTTCACTCCTCTGTGCTTGGCGCCTTGCCCAGACCCGCACCTGAAGTGAGGGAGGTGGGAGATGCACAGAGGCATGACTCCTGAAGCAACAGGGAATGCTAGCTCACAATGGGGTTCTCTGGGGCACCCCTAAGGCAGACAACAACTCAGACAAGGACATGAGAGTCTCGTGTTTGGCTCTCACCTACTCACCGCAATTTCTTCACACCTAAAGTGAGGATAATAATCCACCCCACCCCGCTTTCGGGTTAGAGCTGAACATGAGAGGTCATGGTGAATTGCGTGACCTTAGAAAGCTGTTAAATTCACAGGTTCTGGGCTGGACTCCCATCTCCACCAGCTCTGTGATCTCGGTCAAATGACTTAAACTCTCCATGCCTCGACTTCTTCCTGTGCTCTTAGCCCACACACGCTCTCAGCATTCCAACAAACCTTCTCCCTACAACCTTAATGGAGTCAAGTTTAGGCTTGCAAATACAGGAACGAGAGAGGTCTCCCTTTCCAGGGCAGAAGGACACAATGGTCTCACTGCTGGGGACGCCACAATGGTTCTGAGGAAAACACACCCTCCATTACCACCCAGGAGATCTCAGACCAGCCTCACTCCCCTCTCTGTCCCTCTCTGGTCCCATCTGTGG
Organism: Tonatia bakeri; assembly: GCA_004024845.1. Lineage (NCBI taxonomy): Eukaryota > Metazoa > Chordata > Mammalia > Chiroptera > Phyllostomidae > Tonatia > Tonatia bakeri. Next base: position 217,708 of record PVIA01000437.1, read on the forward strand.
CATAGGTCCCTGAAAACGCATCAGTCTCAGGTCCACTGCAAGTTTTAGTTCTTGTCACTGGTGGCAGGGGACCCCACGTTGGAGGAAGGAGAGGGCAGAGGCTGAGGATCCAGCAAAGTCGATTCCTAGGGCCCCTTGCGGTGGGAGCACCACCGGGCAGGATCGCTTTGTCACTGCCTTCAGGAGGGAGGACCATGGGGCCCAGAGTTCCCCCTGCCACATATGGTCTGTGGATTTAGGTGTCAAAAACCGGAGAATTAGAAATGGTAATTTTCCGTCATTATGGCTGAAACGCGATCTGTCACAACAACTGGAACATGTCTCCGTGCTAGCGAAAATAATGTTCGTGATTAGGAATCATTACGCACGTCAAGCCGAGTCCATTAAGTTGTAGGGAGAAATTAGCCTTGACGGGCGGAATCAAACTACAAATATACAGGCCTCGCCTTCAGGAGGCCGAGCTTCAGCCCCAGGGAGGAGGCGAGCCAGGGCCCAGTGTTTTCTTAATACGGGACTGCCCAGAGAATTAATGCCCCCTTCCTTTACCCCCTCCCAGGGTTCCTCCTCCTTTCTTCACTGCCAATCCCCCACCCTAGGAGTGGGAGGGGGCCACAGAGGTGTCCCAGGCAGTAGCTGGAAGCTTTGAAGTCCTGCAGGCCCAGGGGCGATTTCCTTGCTCTCCACTTGCAAGCTGTGTGACCCTGCCCTAGTCACTTGACCCTCCTGAACTTTGCTCCCTCATCTGTAAAGGAGAGATAATCCCATCCACTTCGTGGGGTTCTCCTGAGGATTAAATAAGATCAAATATGGTCAGCACAGATCACCAGAGGCTCTTGGAACCTGTGAGACCCTTTTCCTTCCCGGAGCCCCGTCTCTGCTGCACTGGAGACTCCCGTGCTGGGTCTGCAGGGTGTGGCAGGGGGACTGGGACAGGTGGAACATGGTGTTAAGAAGCCAGAATCTCTGAAAATCAGGGAAGGGTGAACTCAGAGCCATGTGCCTTGGCCACACGTTGTACCACCCCCTCCCAAATCAAGAGGTATGACAAGGGGAACTGAGTTCTCCACCCCACCTCCCTCCAGGGTCTGCCCCAGCCACCTGCACATGAGACCCGTGATGTCACTGGGAATCACACCGTTAGTCACCAAGGATCGGTAAATGATGAATGGGGTCCAGATTAAAAAGCCTTCCTTTACAGGCTGCTGCCTCAGTCCCTACTGAAGATGAAAAGGCAATTTACTGGTCCCCGATGTCTCCCCAGTGGGGCATTGGGGGAAATTCTCCCCCTTCCGCGGGGGCGGGGGCGGGGGACACGGGGAGAGAGTCTGGAAAAGCTGGTCCTGGTCGGCCCTGCAGCCGTATCATCTCCTCGGAGATTGGCAGGTGCTGGGCACCAACTTCTAAGGACTCTGCCTACGTCACCTCCGTGTGTCTCCCCGCAAACCTGTGACTCCGTTCTTCCACGGGGGAAACCGAGGGCCAGAGGTTAGGAAACTCACCCCAAACCCACGAAGCTGGAAAGAAGCAGAAGTAGGACCCCAGCCTGGCCCTGCCTCCAAAGCCTCAACATCACGCTGCCATTTCGACCTGCACAGCCGCAGCCGACAAACCCGGTGGAACCCGGTTCTCTTTCCTCCTTCGCTGCAGGCGCGCAAATTCCTCCTCTCCGAGAGGCTGTTAAAGTGACGTGAGCCAAGGAACCTGAAACGTTTCGCTGGGTGCCTGACAGAGCTCACTCTCTCCGGGCCTCATTTCTGTCCCCTGTAAATGGGAGCTCATCGCGGCGGCCCGGCAGTAGGGGAGCCCAGCGGAGAGGCGGCCAGCGCCGCGCAGTTTGGAGCCGGAGAGTCTGGTTTGAACCCCAGCTCTGCCAGCGATAGCCGAACCCTAGGGTGGTCCCTGCAGGGGGGCAGTGGTACCAGTAATTGCTGCTGGGAGGAATGAATGAAATAATTTACGTAAAGCACTTAGGGAAACAGATTACACGCTAAATTAGGCGCTGGTTCCCCGGGTGGTGATTGGCCCACGCAGGCTTGGAGGGACAAGAAGAAGCTGCCCCCCGGACCCCTCCGGAAACTTCTCGGCGTTTCCAGCAGCTCCCAGCGCTAGTGACAGAGGACGAGGTCGCCTGGGTCCCACTGCCGCGCCTCTTAGACGCTCCTCCCGCAGGCCTTCCGGAGACGGAGGAGTCGTTTAAAAGCCCTGGGCCCGGTCTCCGCCCCCACGCACACTCGGAGTAGGGCAGGCTCGGGAAAGGCGCGAAAAGAAGGGACACAGAGACACAAACGCAGCCCGGAATAGACACGTGGAGCCAGGAGGCAGCGACGCGGCGCTAGCCATCAGCGCACCCAACGCTCTCCTGCAAACATTCCCATTCCAGTGACCTTCCTTAGCTGTCACCACGAATAATCCCCCGCGCCCCTGCCCGCTACCCCACGGCCCGCTTTACTTTCCTCCTGGCACTGACACCCGCCCCCCATTAGACGGCAGCCTCCGGCCGGGCGGGCCTTCCTCTGAGTTTCCCTGGCGCGCAGAGTAGGCGCCTAGCAATTCCTGCTGAACAGTTGGGCAAATCCGTGGATGAATCAGGAAAGAAGGCAGAAACGGGTCAGAGCGGTTCTTCAACAACAACAACAACAAAATCATTCTCTTTAAAGAAGAAACACTGCTGGGTTAGAGCTGTTCTCCAGCTCTCGTGAGCACGTGCCCTGGGGAGCGGCTGTGAGGAGCAGGTCCCGTCCGCGCACACTGCGGCTGTCTTCCCGAGTGTGTTTCCGAGGCGCACTCGCCTCCAGGTGGAACTGGATTTGAAGGCAGGACCTCAGCCTCCCACAAACAGGAGGACACGGTGGTGGGGAGTGTCTCACCTCCTGCACGACTGTGTGAACAGTTGTAAACCTACTGAGTGATAGACATCTTAGGAAAGAATCGTTTA